>CM047805.1:92266547-92501547 GCA_026214975.1 Gentiana macrophylla
AATATAATATATATAGATATATAAATATATATAGATGTGCATAAGTTGCAAAGTATATATATAGATATAAATATATAGATGCCAAATATATTATTAGAGAACTAGCCAAAGTTTATATAATTGATTTATACGATCTTTTCAGTGAATGGAATGTGCTCGATCTTTAGGTTCAATTGAGTAAATGAAACGGTATACTCCTAAGGTTAACAATTCGTCCTCACATTAGCGTACGAAATTGTCATATGTCCATTGTCATCAGTCCAAATCCACAACTGTTACGGTTTTTCTGAACAGGTCCCGAGTACGATTCTACCTTTGAATAAAAAGGAGTCATTCCGTTCGTCAAACGGTCAATTTTATTTAAAGGCTCCGGTTGTCAAGGCCGGGCGATTCAACTTTCGGTTTAAGTTTCAATTAAGCGATGATTTTAACATTATTACGATCTTGAGTACAAATTTTAATAAGATTTATCTTTTAGGACAAATCGCTCGAATAGGAAATTGGATTCCGTTGTCACGTTTTCACTCGGCCAATTTTTACCCTCCGGTTTTTCTATTAACGAGTTCATAACTTAATTACGAGGCGTCAATTCATAATTAGATTATGAATTCTTTCAAGTCAAACTTTATCAATAGAAAAAGATTCAATTAGCTCAATTTTATTCAATTTTACTTAGACAACATTCCTTTACCGAAAAGATCGAAATAAAACGATTACATAACTTTGGCTAGTTATTAGATTTAGCCTACTAACATTATACTAAAAGATAAAAACAAACATAATAAACATAAATACTTTAGAAATTTTACCCGATTACAACGATTGGATCGAGGAAGATGTATTAAATCTGGATGCTACAACAACTTCAACAACATTGATCTTCCGATAATTTCTCGAGCATTATGACGATACTACTTTATTTATGGCATAAGGCCTATATATATACATACTACTACTACTAGAAAGAGGTAAAAGAAATATATTTGGTACCCTTTTTTGTGCTGCAATCGCCCCTTTTATAGGCAATTTTTCCTTTGCGGATCGATCCGAGAAAGGGCCGGATCGATCCGGGAATAAAAATATTATCCCAGGATATTCTCTGCAGGGCCACATGCTTTGGATAATCATTATGCCTCCTCGGATCGATCCGAGGTAAATCGGATCGATCCGGATAGATTTTTTCCAATCTTAATCCGAAACTTGATAAAATCATAACTTGAGCTCTGGATCTCCAAATGACATAATTCAAGATGCGTTGGAAAGCTCTTGAGGAGATCTATAACTTCCATGAAGACTTCTTTTTCAGAAAATGCCTTTTGCTGGGCCATTTGTTCGTTGAAAATATAACTTGATACTGGCGTTACGAACCACCGATCCACTTGAACTTTAAATCTCGTGGCACTTCCTTTATTCCTTCAAAAGATATGATTTTACTCCACAAAATGTCGTCACTCGGGGTCTTGGTTTACCTAAGGTTTGTAAAATACCAAAAATACCCACGTGAATCGACACACGACACTCGGTTATTAACCGGTACAAAATTTATAACTTTTATCATTTTTTACTAGATTTTTATAGTATTTAGATTTATTCATAGCTATTAATATTTTATAAGATTATCTCGTTATAATTACTTATATTTTATATAAAAAAAGTCGATAACGTATATAAAACATCGTAATTTTTATCATATAAATGTTACACATCAACTACTCCCACTTAGCTCTTTGATCGTCATCTCGAGCAAAATAAGCGTAATATATAAAAATTACGATAAAAATAATATAAGTGGTAGATACAATTTTTAAATTAGTAAAATATCATTTCAATATTATAAACATATTAATTATATCTTTCTTAGAAATTAATAAGATAAAAGTGTAGATAACTTTGATAAATTATTTATCAACTATTATTCAAATGAAATTTCACAAAATCTACTCAATAAATATAATTAACATTCTAGAATTATTTTCCTATCTCAACTTATATGAAATATTTGGAATCAAAGACTAAGTCAAGTAATTGACAAGATGGCTTTTAGGATAGGACATTGGTTAATCGAAAAGATAGAAAAAGAAATCAAAAAGAGAAAGAGGCAAGTAAATGCGTACTTACACCTTCACGTTTGATCAAAAGCGATTCGATTAATAATATCTCCTTTTCCAACTATTTTTGATTTTCTCTCTTCTTTTTCAATATTAAGAACTAAAAGCGTGAGTGTGTGTAGAAAATCAAATTCTGAGCATTGCTTCATCAAGATTGATCGGAGTAATACTCTTTCGATCTAAAATTACGAGTCCGGTTTCCTTAAACTCGTAATCATTCTTGAGATCTTATGATTAATTTTTATCGGGAGCTTTATACCCGTAGTGATATAGGACGTTTAGATAACACCCTACCGCACTCAAATCATTGGAAGCTACTACCGATATCTCATCAATCAAAGATAAGGAAGATACAGTATTCGATTAATTCTCTGTAATTATGGTGCTTTTTGTTCTTTTTTTTTTTTTTTTTTTTTTTTTTTTTTTTCTTTTCACCTCAGCATACACCATCCTTAGCTTCTGTGCTATCATCTCCTTTCATAAGTACGTACAAACTCGTGGGATTTTTAGGAAATGTAGACCAAAAATAAGCCAAGGGTCGGTTATGATAAAAAATGGCTATTTCGAGTGAGGTCTTGATCACTCTAATCAAGGTTGAGGTAATTTTTGTGGTGTCAAAAATCTCATCATTCCTAATCCGATTCCATATTCATATTTCGTTTTACAAAGAAAATTATTCTAAAAAATTCATTATAAATATAAATATATTTGCTAAAATTTCATATGAAACTTACTTGATAATATTTATGTATAGTTACATATACTTAAAATCTTATAAAGATCTAAAATTGACATATATAATATAATTATAATATATCTACTTTATTTTACTTAATTAAAATCTATTCTTACCAATTTATATTGTTTTTATTCATATTAATTATATATTATCTAATTATTTTGTTCCAAGAAAAATTAAACTAAGTATTGAGCAATTAAGTATACATTTATATAAGAAAATTTTAATTTTAATTTACTAACTTACTTCCACTCCCCACTTATTTAACTAACATCGTCGATGTTGGTGAAGTAAATAAAAAGTAGAGTTGCAAATAAAATTAAAATTTTATATGATTTTGATTATTATTTCTTATTTTTAGCAACCATATATTATTTTGATTAAAGAAAATGACATATATATTAAACACTATTACAAACTATAAATAAAAGTAACAAACAACAAAAAACAATTAAACAACTAATTTAAACAACTACCATCTTAACAACACAACTTCTAGCGATTATCAAACCGTAGATGAACATCCGGGAGTATCCACGGAAGTAATCTAGCGAGAATCACGAGATGGAAAAATCTCGTCATTAGTAAAACTCGAGGCACGTGATTGATTGGATACAAAGGTGAGAGATAACCAGGCAAATGGTAGCGGTTTTCCCTATTACGTCTTTCTATCGCAAAATTAATTGCAGTCTTAAAAATCAAAACTCCCCAATCAATGTATGCTCCCCCGATCAACGATACAACAAAGCGACATCTCATCATCCGTAACCCCATAAAAATCTCAGTTGGATAGATCCGAGAATTAATGAAGCGTTTCCAAGCCCTTAAATGAGGGTAAAGCGAGTTGAAGAATCATAGTTATGATCAAACAACGGAAATACGAATCAAAGGCCTGCGATGACGGTTTACAACATTATCGCATCCCCAAGTTCCCAAAGAAACTCGAAGTGTGGGTTTCGATCAAAAGTACATGGTGGAATTTGATAGATTTGATTTATGATGGTGGTGAAAATGAAATAACGATTCCCCTAATCGTAATAAGTTGAGATGAGGCTACATCGTTATCTCTCGGTGAGAGCGCAAAGAAATCTCTAACTATCGAAATGTTTACTCGACCTCCTGGAGTCCTTATCAACTTTTTCCACCCGCAACCTCGGATTAGATTACGTCCCCACCGATCAATTTTCAAGTGTTTAAGCCTTTCTCCATCAGAATATGAGAACGGACGAAATTTAGATGTCTCGGGACGTCATTATGAAAACAAGAGGCATGCCCTTCGGGGACCACACCATCAGGCGTATGTGGTTCATAACTATTAACCGAAGGAGAGGAGCGGTTAGACATTTCTGAAATAGAGATTAAAATAGAAGAAAGGAAAGAATGAGCAAAAGGTTGGCTGTTGCTCTTTCCTTTATATAGAATACATCCATCAAGCAAAAGTAGAAAAGATCTACTTTCTGCGGCGTTTTGTACTTTCCGGATCGATCCGAGAAAGGGCCGGATCGATCCGGCCTCAGATCGATAATGTTGTCGTCGGTATACTCACGTCGGATCGATCCGGTGAAAAGCCGGATCGATCCGAACATTCTTGTTCACGAATGAGTTGATCTTTCTTGAAAAATACTTAGTTTTTCTAGGTGACAAGTTTTCTTCCTATTTTTGGTTTATTTTCATTACGTTATAACGATAAATTTTAGTACACGATGCTTAATACCATAATATGCAATGAAAACATGAAAATCGTATAAAATCCTACTATGATCAAAACAACTTAAAATTTAACGAAAAAAAAAAAAAGTGCATGATAAATAAAATTGTTTCAATGTCAAAACCATAGAATGTTTAAAAATTATCACTCCTCTTCATCACTCATTTCGGCGTGGCTTGAACTTGGCATAGCTTGAGAGCGGGTCGATTCTTGGGATGGATCTTGAAAATAAGTTGACATCCGTGCCGAGCTATCTAGTCCCATCGAACTCATCTCTCTCGTGATATCGAAAAAGTGCTTCCCATCTCGTCGTGGTATGGCCAAATGATCGAGATCCAGTCCATTCTCGATGTCGCATTTGCCATAGTACTGTCGAAAAATCTCTACACCACTAGTTTGAAATCCAAAAGAATGTGGCATTTGTTGGAAATCTGAGTGAGGTGGCATCGGTGGAATGAAATCGGGCAAGGTATAAGGTTTGGGTTTGGCATTGCGGAATATCCATCTCGGCATAGGTAGGGTTCTGCAGTATATTCATTTGATATAAACCTCGTATGCCTTGGCGTAAATCTTGAGACCATAATTTATTCCTTTCCGCAAAAACAATGACCATATTGGCATTAGCACGATGAACATCATAGGCCATGGATTGAAACATATCGTAAGTGATGGTATTGGGAAGATGAGTTTGAGTTTATTTGGATGAAGGAGGGACAGCGATAGATGGAGTAAGGTGAGGTCATTGACGGTTAGGGTCCAAAAGTTTATTCTTCCCGCCGGCCTAAGTGGTAAACTAGGACCGATAAGTGTGTCATCTACCATCATCAAATTATCATTTGGGAGCTCGGGGACTCTGTCGACGACACAAGGAAGAAATAAAACACGGAAAAGGCATGTATTGCTGGTCTAGCGATCGAGGTAAAATCTTTGGCCCTTCTATACATCACTCTGCCTATATCCACAGGTACATCATTAACTATAGCCCAAGCAATACACAAATCCTCTTTACCAAAAGATGTAAAATGCCGAGTCGGGTAAAGAGTGTGACTGATAAAACGTTTAATGGCTTTCATATCCCGGATACATTTCCCATAGGAAAACCTGTTTTCATGCCAGACGGCAGTGGGATCTAACTCATTCTGGGCTACCGCAACAATATGATCAAAGTCTGCTGGCTCATCCAAATTCCAAACTGTATAATAATCCTCATTCTCCGGTATATCAGGAATACCATAAATAGCATTAATAATGTGAGGAGTAAACGGTGCATCGCATCTAGTTCTCAGTCGACAGAGGTTAACTCACCATCTTCCGTAGCATTGTGAGTTGCTACCAAAGAATAAAATTCAACTACTAAGGTGGTGTTAATTTCTCCCGACCTTAAAGCGGCTAATTCCATCCAATGCCTCCTTCAAAAATTTCCTTCACCTCCTTCCCAAATTTTTAAAGTCTAAGCCCTCTCTATTGCAACTAAACATTGTCCAAATTTATTTTTCAATGCTTTCTTAGCTGCGTGAGACGCAGTTCTTTCAAAACTAAGCGCCAATTCTTCTTCTGTTAAAGGCCTAGTTTCTATAACTGGAATTTGGGTAGGGATATGCGGTTTGCGTTTTTTACTAGCTTTGGATGATTCGGCCATTCTACGATAATGACACAATAACAAAACAACACAAAAAAAAAACAACACAAAACAACAGTACAAATGTGAGTGACAAAACAGTTGAAAAATAAAAAATTGCATAAAAAACGAAATTAAGAAAATAAGTGACTACAATGTTACCTTACAAAGCTTAAAGAGGTTGAAATTTGGCCGGAAAAGATGGAAAGTCGCCGGAATGAAAGTTGAAGCTTTCCCTTGAAAATTACTTCAATGTTAATGCAAATTTGAAGAGAGGAGTGGAAAATGAGAAAAGTTTAAGAAGTGGTGTAGTTTAATGGTGATAGTGTGTGATGATTTGAAGGAAAAAATTGAATTGGGGAAGAAGGGAGGGGCGGCTGTTTTTAGAAAAAAAAAAGAAGAAGAAGAAAGAGGTCCCGTCCCTTTTTAGGTTTTTTCGGAGTTCGGATCGATTCAGGGTTAGGTCGGATCGATCCGACCAATTTTTTTTTTTTTTTTTTTTTTAATTTTTTTTTATTTTAAAAACTTAATAAAACTTCTACAAAAATAAAAAAAACTTTTTATAAAAACTTTATAAAACTTTTAAGTAATTTCATAAAGATCCTATTTATAAAATTTTCAAAAGTTATATAAAAATTTTCAAAAGTTATATAAAAATTCCTAATTCTAATACTTCTAAATCTTCCAGAGTTCTGATGTAACGTTCTATCAACCTAACCTTAAGAAATGAGGCGTTCGAATTTTCTCTTTGATCTCCATCGGGATTTTCGGATAACCACCTAATCGTTCCCTTCTTAACAATATTCAAACACTCATCCCGTGATTTGGTTGTGCTTTCCTACATTTCCCTTCATGCTCACTTTTTCCACGGCTTACTACACCTTCTTAAAAACTTTGCCCTTCTCTTTATCGAACTTCTCGATTTTCCATTACATAGTTCTTTGATCGATCTCCTCAACAATTGCTTGTTTTTCTCAAAAGCTCAAGCTTTATCTTAAACGCGACATCTTTATCCAAGCCTAATTTCAAAAGCGATATAAAAATTTCTATTCTATCTAAAAAAGACATCCGGTTCTTTTACGTCTATCCGGTAAAAGACGAAACTACTTTAAACATAACTAAAACACAAAAAGTAGAGTAAAGATAAATAGCACTGGTATTCGGTGAGTTTAACTCTCTCGCTTTTCGATTTCTCGATTTCTCTGCTTTTTACTTTGTCGGAGGATCGAGTTAGTAGCATTATTTCTTCTTTCAAGAGGCGGTTCCTTCTCCTTCCACAAATAACTTTACTCTATGGCCATTGGCTATAAAAGTTGTATTTCCATTTGTTAGTTCAATGACTCAGATTTGAAAACTCTCGTTACTTTAAATGGACTGTCCATCTTGATTTAAGCTTTCTGGAAATAACTTTAAACGTGAATTGTACAAGAGCACTCGATCACCTACATGGAACTCACGACTATAGATTCTCTTATCGTGAAAGGATTTCGTCGTTCCTTGTAGATTCGAAGCGTTTTCATAAGAATCGAGACGGAATTCTTCTAGTTACATCAATTGAAGCAATCTATGATCACCGGCTTGACCTTAGGATCGAAATTCAAAATTTAATAGCCCGGAAGGCTCGGTGTTCTAACTCAAGCGGGAGATGACACGACTTACCAAAAACTAACCTATAGGAGAACAACCAATTGGTGTTTTAAAAAGTCATTCTATATGCCCATAATGCATCGTCTAGTTTAATCGCCAGATTTTTCGATTTGAATCCACCGCTCTTTTCTACAATTCTTTTGATCTCTCTATTAGACACCTCTACACGACCACCTTTGGTTTTGCGGATGATAGGCGTTCCTAACTTATGCGTTACACCATATTTTTCAATTATTTTGGTAAATGGTCTATTACAAAAGTGCGAACCTCTATCACTAATGATAGCCCTCGGAATGCCATAGCGTGTAAATATATTCTTTTTAAGAAATCGTATGACAACTTTGGCATCATTAGTGGGAAGAGCTTCAGCTTCTACCCATTTCGAAACATAATCTACCATTACTAGAATAAATCTTTTTCCAAAAGATATAGGAAATGGTCCCATGAAATCTATACCCCAAACATCAAATAACTCACATTCTAAAATAGGTTGCATAGGCATTTCATGTTTTTTAGATACATTTCCCCATTTTTGACAAGATTCACAAGATTTGACATATTTATAAGCATCTCTATATAGCGTAGGCCAATAAAAACCACATTGTAAAACTTTAAAAGCAGTTTTCCATCCTCCATGATGACCTCCTGCCTCACGATCATGACAAAATGATAAAATACTTAAAATTTCATTATCAGGCACACACTTTACGATTATCCCATCCGAACATTTACGGAAAAGGTCCAGTTCCTCCCAAGAATAAAATTTTAAGTCATAAAAGAATTTCTTTTTCTCACGCTAAGTCCAATGAGACGGAATATAATCACGAGTTAAGTAATTAATGATATCTCCAAACCAGGGTGACATTTCCTTAGAAGGAATTCTATTCTTTAATAACTGCATGGTTGAAGGAGTATCTATTCTAAAAAGTTGTTCATCAGGAAATGAATCTTTAATTTCTATTCCCTTTCCTCCATCATTTTCCATTCTACTTAGATGATCTGCTACTACATTCTCACTTCCCTTTTTATCTTTAATTTCCAAATCGAACTCCTGAAGTAAGAGAATCCATCTAAGAAGACGTGGTTTCGCATCTTTCTTACTCAGCAAATACTTCAAAGCTGAATGGTCTGTATAAATTATTACCTTAGAACCAACAATATACGATCTAAACTTATCTAAGGCAAAAATTACGATAGCAGCTTTCTTTTCTGTAGTTGTATAGTTCAGTTGAGCTGCATTTAACGTATGAGATGCATAGTAAATAGCTTTGAGAATTTTGTTATATCTTTGACCTAAAACTGCTCCTACAGCTAAATCACTGGCATCACACATAATCTCAAACGGTAAATTCCAATGCGGTGCTATTAGCTTTACGGTGCGAGAGTTAATTTTGCTTTTAAGGTGCGAAAAGCTTCCTTACATTTACTATCGAAGTTAAAAGGTACTTCCTTTTCAAGCAAATGACTTAGGGGCTTTGCTATCTTTGAAAAATCTGCAATAAATCTTCTATAAAATCCTGCATGTCCAAGAAATCCTCTTAGAGTCCTTAGATTAACTGGTGGAGGTAATTTTTCAATTACTTCAACCTTAGCTTTATCAACTTCAATTCCTATTTCAGAGATTCGATGGCCTAGAACAATTCCTTCTGATACCATTAAATGACATTTTTCCCAATTTAAGACCAAATTGGTATCCTCACAGCGTTGCAACACTCTTTCTAAGTGCGACAAACATTTACCAAAAGAATCTCCGTAAACACTAAAGTCGTCCATAAAAATTTCCAAGAATTTCTCAACCATATCAGAAAATATAGCCATCATGCATCTTTGAAAGCGATTTGGAGCATTACATAAACCAAACGGCATTCTTTTATACGCAAAAGTTCCATAAGGACAAGTGAAAGTAGTCTTTTCCCTATCTCCTGCTGCAATGAAAATCTGTAAATAACCTGAATAACCATCTAAGAAGCAGTAATATTTATGACCACTTAACCGTTCCAACATTTGAACTATGAATGGAAGTGGGTGATGATCTTTCTTAGTATGATCATTTAGTTTCCTAAAATCAATGCACATTCGATATCCTGTAATTTCTCTTGTTGGAATCCATTCATTTCTATCATTTTCTTTCACTGTGAAACCTCCTTTCTTTGGTACCACTTGAGTTGGACTTACCCATTCACTATCTGATATGGGAAAAATTATTCCCATCTCTAATAGCTTAATGACCTCTTTCTTAACAATTAAGCGCAAATTTGGGTTGAGGCGGCGTTGCGGTTGAATACAAGGCTTAGCATCTTCCTTCGAGAATTATCTTATGAGCGCAAATCTCAAAGGGCTAATACCTCGAATATAAAGAATTGTCCATCCAAAAGCTTTCTTATGCTTTTTCAACATTCTAAGTAATTGATCTTCTTGTTGCTCGATTAAAGGCGATGAAATAATAATCGGTAATAGATTATCGAGTTTCAAGAAAAGCATATTTGATTTAAAGGTAATGGTTTCAAGTCCAGGTTCTTTGGCGGATCTTCTATTGACAATTTAAGGCTGGTCCTTCTAGTTCTAATTCCAAGTACTTATGCCATGGTGGCTTAAAGGTAAAACTTTCGTATCTAAAGAAAGAATTATCTCTTTCATTTCAATGTCTTCCTCATCTTCTTTATAGATAGACAGAGTTAAGCATTCTTAATCTGTCTTCAAAAGTTGGTAAATCGATTATCATAGGCAGAATGAATATCTTCTATAAAAGAACATGATTACGATGATGCATGATTCATAGCTTTGAAAATATTGAAAGTAACCGTCTTCATTGACTCTTAAGATTAATTCTCCTTTCGCACATCGATTAAAGTTCTTCCTGTAGCTAGAAATGGACGACCTAGAATAAGAGAGTTTGAATAACCGTCTTCCATTTCCATAACTACAAAGTCTCTTGGAAAATAGAATTTGTCTACTTTAACCAATATGTCCTTTATAATTCCTTTAGGGTACTTAATCGATCTATACGCCATTTGCAGAGTCATTTCGATCTTAGTAAGCTTTCCTATGCCTAACTTTCTATAATCCTCATAGGACATGAGATTTATACTCGCTCTAGATCACATAAGACCTTCTTAAACAGAAATCCTCCAATTTCACACGGAATGGTAAAACTACTGGATCTTTCGGTTTAGGTGGTAACTTATCTTCAGATTATGGAACATTCTTCATTTAGGCATATATTCTCATATTCCTCTAATTTTTCTTGTTTGATGTAATTTCTTTGAGAAATTTTCCATAGGTCAGTATATTAATCAAAGCTTCGATAATGAGGATATTAACTTGAATATGACGAAAAGTGTCAAGGAAAGCGAGCATACTTCTTATCGCTTTTTGCCTTTTTGATTTGATCTTTAGGAGGGTAAGGTAAAGATTCTAAATCTATGACCTTTGGCTCCTTTGTCGCTTTCTTTTCCTCTTTCCTTAAACCTTTGAGTATTACTCGATCGCCATGTTTGAGTTCTTGAATTCTTTCTTTTAAATTGTTCCTGAATCAATCTCTACTTGATTCCTTCATTTCTTCATGTTTTTCATCCTTGTTTTCATTTTCTTCCATTCTAATATGTTCCTTAAATAAAGTCCTTAAATCTTTATCCATGGGATCTTTCGAGAATTCTAGGATTTTTACCCAATTTTCCCTTTCACTTTCGAGGTTCGAACTTTTATTTCTTTTCAAGAAGTTGTCTATAATTTCTTCTTCCTCATCTCAGTAAATTCAAGTTCATCTTTAGTTTTATCATTCTTACCATCTAAGTCATCTTCTACTTCATTATCCCCAAGGTTTTCAACTCCATTACTTCCACTTGAGCTTCCTACTTCGTAACTACAACATTTACCTCTCTTGGGTTCCTTTCGGTGTTACTTGGTAATCCTCCTGGGCCTCTGCTTGTTATTACGTTCACCGCCCTACTCAAATGATCTTCCATATTTCTTAATGAGGCTTCTATCGTTCTCATCACGGTATCATGTCCACTCATAGATGTTTTCATTGAACTCATGTCCTTAGTGATTGTACCAATAGAAGTCACCATCGTTTCTATATTTTTAGCTTGAGTAGATACTACACCCATCATATTTTCCATTAGTTTTTCCCATTTTTCAACTCCTTCGCAGTTGAGTTGAACTTTGAGTTCTTGGTATACTTTGAGTGGTATGTTGAGGATAGGATCTAGGTAATGATTGTAAATTCGATTAGATGTGTTTTCTTGATAAACTTGATTATTATTCAAGTTCCTATATGGAGGCCCTGGATACGGCGGTTGTCCTTGCTTGCTAGGGTTTTGGACCATCGATAAGTAGGGTGATCTCTTCTAATAGCATTGAACGAGTTTGAATAAGCATTGTTTAAATTTCTATGTCTTTGAAGAAAACTCACCTCCTCTCTTGAGCATCTGTCGGTTCTTCAATCCACTAGTGGTATTTTATCTGATTTGAGTATTCGATTGGTGCACTATTTTACGAACTTTGGTTCTTATTCGTTGTAATCCATCAAATTTCCTACTCAAATTTTCTAAATGTGCTAGAACTTCCGTATTAGGCGTACATTCTCTGCAAAGCTACTTTTACGGTGCTAGAACCGGTTTCCCACATTCTGTTATTTTTGGAAATCTTTCGATGGCATCGTAAACTAATTGAGCTTCACTCATCATTAAAGAACCACCACATGCATGGTCTACATCAAAGACGTGAATCTTTTCTTAATTTCTGACGAAAAGTTGAATTTGCATGTCTAAGGAATAACCATGGTCGGGACACGCTCTTAGTAATTTTTAAATCTTTCCCACGCATTCCCAGCGTTTCTTGAGATCCTTGTCTAAAATTAGCAACCTCGACTTTTAATTCCAAATTCCGTCCAGAGTGAAGTATTGTTTGAAATTCAGTTTGAATCTCCTCCCAACTTGTAAGTGAATGATGCGGAAGAGACATAAACCAATCTCGGGCAAATCTTTTTTAGAGAAAAAGGAAACATAGTCATCCTTGTTAATTCCTTGTGAGCACCTTGACTTTTGGTTTGTATTGCCTGATTCTTCAAAAGATAGAGATGATGATGCGGATCTTCATCATCTTCTCCTAGGAATTGGGCTCTTGCGTCAATTAAACCAAAAGATGAGATTTAATCTCAAATTATTCGCTCCTTCATTAGGCAAAAGTATGGGATTATTAGTCGATTTCTTCTTATGGTTTGGTCACGAGATAGGCCTTGGGTTTCATTGGGTTGTTACGATTATTACGGTTCCGATTACGATTATTTCTATTATTATTATTATTTTGATTATTAAGGTTAACAGGTTTTGTCCATGCCCTAGAGCATGTTCCAAACCACTTGTTCGGTGTTTCATCACCGATTTGACCATTCTCGTATTTACTGTTTGAAGATGATTCGTCGAGATTTCCCGACTAGTATGACCACGTTTTCTCTCTACTCTTACGCGCCTTTCGTAAGTGTTTATGTCAGGCTTATAAGGAGTGAGTGGGGCCTTACCACTTACGGTCATCAACTAACGAAATTAGAAAATAACACGAAATTGATGGTAGTAAAATTTGGTAACTTACCTATAAGGTAAATCTTGTGAAAATAAAATTAGAAATGAGATAAGAAAAGTGTTGACTTATTCTCGAGAATTTTGAGCTAATACAAGTAGTAACCATAGACACAAAAAAGAAATTAGCGTCGTTCCCGGCAGCGGCGCCGGAAAAGACGACGTGGCCTTTTCTAGTGCTAATACCGAGTCCTTAACCGACGAGTGTATCGGGTCAAAGCAGTAGTGCTAGTATGGTGAGTCGAGTATCGTATCCTCGGGGAACTTTGTAATTCTTCTAAGTGTGGTTAAACACCAAAGAGCTTTTATTAACTCGATCTAAACCGCAATTTTATAACACGGATCACTACTATTCTAGTCAACATAAAATAAATACGTAAATTAAAATTTTATTCTAATATAATATATATAGATATATAAATATATATAGATGTGCATAAGTTGCAAAGTATATATATAGATATAAATATATAGATGCCAAATATATTATTAGAGAACTAGCCAAAGTTTATATAATTGATTTATACGATCTTTCAAATGAATGGAATGTGCTCGATCTTTAGGTTCAATTGAGTAAATGAAACGGTATACTCTAAGGTTAACAATTCGTCCTCACATTAGCGCATTGAAATTGTCATATGTCCATTGTCATCACCCAAATCCACAAGCTTATTACGGTTTTTACGAGCGAGGTCCGAGTGCGATTCTACCTTTGAATAAAAAGGAGTCATTCCGTTCGTCAAACGGTCAATTTTATTTAAAGGCTCCGGTTGTCAAGGCCGGGCGATTCAACTTTCCGGTTTAAGTTTCAATTAACTGATGATTTTAACATTATTACGATCTTGAGTACAAATTTTAATAAGATTTATCTTTTTAGGACAAATCTGACCCCGAATAGGAAATTGGATTCCGTTGTCACGTTTTCACTCGGCCAATTTTTACCCTCCGGTTTTTCTATTAACGAGTTCATAACTTAATTACGAGGCGTCAATTCATAATTAGATTATGAATTCTTTCAAGTCAAACTTTATCAATAGAAAAAGATTCAATTAGCTCAATTTTATTCAATTTTACTTAGACAACATTCCTTTACCTAAAAGATCGAAATAAAGCGATTACATAACTTTGGCTAGTTATTAGATTTAGCCTACTAACATTATACTAAAAGATAAAAACAAACATAATAAACATAAATACTTTAGAAATTTTACCCGATTACAACGATTGGATCGGAAGATGTATTAAATCTGGATGCTACAACAACTTCAACAACATTGATCTTTCGATAATTTCTCGAGCATTATGGCGATACTACTTTATTTATGGCAAAAGGCCTATATATATACATACTACTACTACTAGAAAGAGGTAAAAGAAATATATTTGGTACCCTTTTTTGTGCCTGCAATCTTTCGCCTTTTATAGGCAATTTTTCCTTTGCCGGATCGATCCGAGAAAGGGCCGGATCGATCCGGGAATAAAAATATTATCCCAGGATATTCTCTCGCAGGGCCACATCTTTGGATAATCATTATGCCTCCTCGGATCGATCCGAGGTAAATCGGATCGATCCGGATAGATTTTTTTCAATCTTAATCCGAAACTTGATAAAATCATAACTTGAGCTCTGGATCTCCAAATGACATAATTCAAGATCGTTGGAAAGCTCTTGAGGAGATCTATAACTTCCATGAAGACTTCTTTTTCAGAAAATGCCTTTTGCTGGGCCATTTGTTCGTTGAAAATATAACTTGATCTGGCGTTCTGAACCACTCGATCCACTTGAACTTTAAATCTCGTGGCACTTCCTTTATTCCTTCAAAAGATATGATTTTACTCCACAAAATGTCGTCACTCGGGGTCTTGGTTTACCTAAGGTTTGTAAAATACCAAAAATACCCACGTGAATCTGACACGACACTCCGGTTATTAACCCGGTACAAAATTTATAACTTTTATCATTTTTTACTAGATTTTTATAGTATTTAGATTTATTCATAGCTATTAATATTTTATAAGATTATCTGTTATAATTACTTATATTTTATATAAAAAGAGTCGATAACGTATATAAAACATCGTAATTTTTATCATATAAATGTTACACATCACCTACCAATTTGGCAAAATGCATGCTCTTCCTTATCCTAGATCTGTTACTGCATTGTTTCTATTCTTGATACTGTGCGAGCTGATTTATTGGGCCCTGCCCCAGTCACCTCTAGTAATGGATATCAGTATTATATTAGTTTTATGGATGACCTAACTAGGTTTGTGTGGATCTATCCTTTGGTCACTAAGTCTGATGCCTTCAAAGTGTTCATTCAGTTTAATTCCCTAGTTGAAAAACAGTTTAACACTCACACTAAGTGCATTCAATCTGACTAGGGTGGGGGAGTTTAGAAGTTTTGAAACCTAAATGAAGGAACAAGGTATAGTGTTTAGACATTCTTGTCCTTATGCCCAAGGACAGAATGGTAAAGTAGAAAGAAAACACAGATATGTTGTAGAGTTTGGCTTAACCTTTCTGGCACATGCTGGAATGCCACTTAAGTTTTGGTGGGAGAGTTTTCAGTATGCCACTTACATTATCCACATATTGCACACACCAGTCCTGAAACACAAATCTCCTTATGAATGTGTCTACAAACACAAACCAGACCTCAGACTTATCAAAGTGTTTGGATGTATCAGCTACCCCTACTTAAGGCCCTTTCAGAAACAGAATTCCAATTTCATACTAAAAGGTGTGTTTTCCTAGGAACTAGTCATTCACACGAGGGTTACCTATGTCTTGACCCTTCTAAAAAAACCTACATCTCCATAGATGTCATCTTCAATGAAGAGGAGTTTCCATACAAATCCTTAATTTATCAAGGGTCCTCCAATCTTGCTCCTAAACCTACTATTGATAGTTACCTCACATCTATTATACCTGTTTCTATGGTGCCTGCCTCTCAAGCAATCCTTCAAGAAGAACACAATAGCAGCAGATGGATCTTCTCCAACACAGTCTGTTAGTGATAACTTGATTTTGGATCTAGATTAAAGCACATCAACAATGGATCAAGCACGAAAATTAATAAAAAGGAAAAGGAATGAGAAGAAGATACAAAACTCTATCTCAGAATATTGTAGGGAACTCGAGCATCGCACCCGAGGTTTGTGAAGATCCCGTCTCAGGATAATCACGACAATCACCTAATCACAAGGCAATCAAAACTAAAATTCAATCACTGAACTTTAGGAGAAATATATTTAATCACTCAAAATTGTCTGAGCTTTCAAGTACAAATACTACCCTATTTATAGAAAAAGAAATACATGAATAAGTTGAAAAGTCTCCCTAAAAATTAATTCAAAATTCGATCCTATCAAGAATTAAATAGGTTCAATGTTTCTTGATAGTCCAAGTACAATGTATCTTCTTCTGCAGCCTTTTGTATTCGGTTCATATCCGGAGCTTCGCTTATCCAGTAAATGCGAGCCATATATGGATTTTGTAGTTCTCGAAGAGATCTACAACTTTCATCAAGGACTCAATTTCTTCCGGATTATATATAATGGTCAAAATCGCGAAACACAGTAGCTGCGCCCTCAGTTTCAGAGATTCTTTGAATCTTCTAAGTTCAATGCATCTTGATAGTTCCATGTCTTGAATATCATCCTTTATTGCTAAATAAGACATAAAATATATAATAATAATACTGAAAATACTGTATTTTTATTCATATCAGTTAGTGCCTAGAATAGCACACCTACCCCAGACTCATTTCAGTCCAGTCATCCCAAATCACCTTTTTACTTACTCTAGCCTCTGACATATCCCTTCCTACCAACCAGACTCCAAATTTCCCACATCACCTACACCACCATCACATCAAACACCAACCTCCTCCCCCACATTCTCACCATCCACACAACTTGCTGTTACTACACAAACTCAACATCATCCTCCCACAAATGCTCATCATGCAGACCAGAGGCAAGGATGGCATTAGAAAACCTAAAACCTTCTCATACCTTGCTGTTAAAGACTCCACTGATTGTCCAACAGAACCAACCAGAGTGTCAGATGCCATCTCCCAACCTCAGTGGTTGGCTACTATGCAAGAAGAGTTTGGAGCTTTACAAAGGAATCACACTTGGGACTAAGTCCCTGCCAAACCTGGCCATCACCTAATTGACAATACGTGGATATTTAAACTCAAGTTAAAGCCAGATGGATCTGTGTTAAAGTACAAGGCTAGGCTTGTTAAAATGGGCTTTCTACAAACTCCGGGGCTTGACTATGAAGAAACTTTTAGCCCTGTGGTCAAGGCTGCTACAACCAGAGTGGTATTAGCTGCTGCTGTTACTTTAAACTGGAGGATTTGTCAAGTAGACTTCAACAATTCTTTTTTGAATGGGACCTTGTATAAAGATGTCTATATGCCATATCCTGAAGGGTTTATGGATCCCAACAAACCAAAACATGTGTGTCATCTAAGGAAGGTCTTATATGGACTGAAACAGGCCCTTAGGGCCTAGTTTGAGGAACTCAGACAACAACTACTAAGGTGGGGATTCAAGCAGACCAAATCAGACACATCTCTATTTGTTTTCAAGGTGAATAACACAATCATGTGTGTTGGTGTATGTGGATGACATACTTATTACTGGAAACAACAATCAGCTAATCAAGCAATTCATCTCCAACCTCAATTCAAGGTTTTCTTTAAAGGACTTGGGTGATTACTTCTTGGGGCTACAGGCCTACAGAGATACCAGTGGACTATATTTGCATCAATCCCATTATGCTTCACAACTGATTAATAGACTTGGAGTAGAACATCTGAAACCTGTTACAACACCAATGGCTACCGGTGTTAACCTACATGATGAAAATACTGATCTAATGAACAATCCTACCCAGTACAGAATTGTCCTAGATGCCTTTCAGTACTTAACATATACCAGGCCTAATCTGTCTTTTGCAGTAAATCAGTTTAGTCGGTTCATGCAAACTCCTAGACTGATTCATTGGCAAGCACTAAAGAGGATGCTGAGGTATGTGATGGGAACACTACACTATGGCTTGTATTTTCAACCTGGTGAAAATCTTGACATCACTGGCTATAGTGATGCTGATTGGGGATGTCATACAAAGGATAGAAGATCTGTGGCTGGATACCATGTTTACCTAGGGAATTCTCTTATATCTTGGAGTTCTAAAAAGCAACAAGTAGTGTCCAGATTAAGTACAAAGTCTGAATACGTGGAATTGGAAAATCTGGCTGCTGAGATTCAATGGTTGATGTCTTTATTGTAGGAGTTACATATTCATGTTTCTACAGTTCCAATAGCATGGTGTGATAACATCAGTGCTAATCACCTAGCACATAATCCGGTGTTTCACTCTAGGACCAAACACATAGAGATTGATGTTCACTATGTGAAGGACCAGGTGCTGCAACATAAACTCAATGCTCTACATGTTCCTTCTTGTGATCAAGTGACTGATTGCCTAACCAAACCAATTCCTGGATCCAGATTCTTTGTGAATAGGAGCCAACTCAATATTGTTGACACCACCTTTATTATGAAAGGGACAGTTAAAATAAATAAGTAATCAAGGGCAGTATGGTCTTTTTACTACATTTGTTGTCCTAGTCATAGTAGAGGATCTTTTCCTAGATTTTATGTAACCGTATTATTGTTTTGTGTACTGGTATGGCTGCTACTATCCATGTTGTTATAAAAACAAGAAAATCTTATCCATGTTTTAGTTTCCTGCATTTTCTTTCTCCTCACAAAAACTATGCAGTCCGCGACTCCGCATTAAAACAGATGCTTTCCAATTGTTTCTTTTATCAAATCAAGTTCTTTTAAATGAGACAATATTTAGTGTAATTGACGTTCTCCCAATTATTTGTTTCTTTTGTTCTATTTGTATGGTTGTTTCCGGTAGTAGTTGGTAGTTTTCCGATGGTTGACTGGTGTGGTTCCGGCGCATGTCAGGTTGCAATTTCATATTTTTATAAATTTCTTTAGCCGAAAAAAGGGAATATTAGGTTCTAGTCCACTTTCCGCCTTGTATATAAATTTTAATCCAGTTTGTATTTTTTTTGTTGATTTAAGGACAAAACATTTTCCTTCAGACTAAGTTGCCCTTTCTTTTAATCCTTTTATAAACCTGGATGAAAATTAGAACTTTGAAGATCCTTCGTAGGTGAAAGGAATGGGGAGAAGAAAAGAAGGTTGGGTTGTGCAGGAATTTGTCTTCAACTTAAATTTGTTTCTTATTCCCATTCTTCCCAAATTTGTTTCTAAAATCTTCTACTCAAACCAAAAAAACAGTATCTAACCTGTGTTTGGTAATGATGATGGATTCCCCCCGACTGCAGTTCCACCACCGTTGTTCTCAAACTTTGGTGAGAATTTCCTTCATGAACGCGGAGCAGGCTTATGGAACTCCGTCGATGATGATCGTGCTGCCGTACCATAAATGTCCGATTCATCGAGCTCAAACATCGAGTCAGGAGTCATCACTAGAGCGTGAGCATCTAAGAAATGGAAGGTTGATCTAGCGTAAAAACTTTCTGAAGCCGCCATTGATGGTCTTCAAAGGATTCAAAATCAATCTGCTTCAATCAGAACGGTTAGTGATCGACCTTCTCTCTATATTCAAAAAATCAAAATCAAAGTCTGATTTCTTTTTCTTTTCTTAGTTTTCATTTAGAAATGAAATGTTATGGTTAAGTGAAGGGGTTTGATATGGATTTTATAAAGGTTATTAAATGGATAAGGTTATCTTTTTCCGGTCTAAAGTTGGTGAGAAGATTCTTAGTTATTACATTGCTCGCCGATCGCATAGTCTCCTTCCTTCACCCTCGGATCGCCTGATGTAATTTATACTCTACATGATAAGCTTTGCATCTTAATCCCGAGCATATATCATTATTATTTTTTGTGTGCACTCAAAATTGTCTTATTTTATGCATTTTTGTTGTATTGGGAGCTCATTTTTACTCTCCCCTAATTTTCTTTTGAGCATTGTTCAGTACATCTTCAACATAAACTTTCAGGCTTTGATTCCTTGGTTCTTTATTTTGGTCCAAAAGTAATGCACCTAATGAAACTTTTAGATGAGTTACTTTATCCTGTTCTGAAACAAAGTTACTTTACAAAATTTTATTGCTATAAATTATCTGTATAGTTAGGAAATTATGAGGGTGTTTTTCATTTTCTCTGTCACTCTATTGAACATTTTTGTTGCTCTGCTAAATTACCAATTTTATCAGCTTTTGAATTGCCATTGTTATTTGACAAGGTCAAGGTAGTGCAGTTTTGTAGTACATGTTACTTAGTGACTTCATTAATCCATGCTCCATGGACCATAAACTACTTATGAAGCTACCATTGTCAACTCTTTTGATAACCATGGAGCTGAAATTAATAGTTCCGTTGAGAACACAAGTAATGGTAAGTCTGTTGTGGTTGATAATATTGGTGATCCCACAGTTTAAGGGTTGGTTTAAGGATGCATCTATGATGTTTTAAAGAAGAATGATTGTGTTGTTCATTTGGTTCATATCATTAAGCTTTCTAATACACTAGTTTTGGGGTGTTATTCTTGTATTATCATTAATATCACTATGTGTTGTGAGATTTCACCATATATATGCCAAGAATAATTTGAAAATCAGATTTTAAAGCAGAAAACCAAGTGTTTGAATTTGAAAAATGGGTTGAACATCGAGTGTATGATGTAGAAAATTTGATATCATTGTAATATGTTGAGCTTGTTAAGGTATGTTGTGTGTTTATCTTATTATTTAGTGACTTCTTTGAAATCTTCAAATACTATTATTGACTTCATCTTATTGCCTTCTTGTACTTTGTTCAAATATACAGAAAGTTGCAATGTTGCAATATTTTTTTTTCAAAAACGAATCGGTTGAAGTGTCTTTCAAACCACTTCCCTTCCATTGGGAAGCATACTAATGATGATATTCCAGTCATTAATGGATAAGAAATGCAATGTATATTTGTTTTCTATGGTTATTAGTACTAAAAAGTGTTTTGAGAAGTTGAAGTGGAAAATGAAATTGGTTGTGTTACTGTGTTACTGTTAATATCGCTATGTATTGTTCGTAAAAGGTGTTATTGCAGCCATAGGTGTCTTTATTTGGTTTTAATCTTTCCTTGCATTCCACTATTTGTTGTGGTGTGGTTTTGGCCCAGGTGATTGAAGGTTGTTGATTCAAATGGTGAGGCAATGTTGGTGTTTTTTTGCCTTTAGAAAATGGAGGAGCCTAGATTCTCTATTGATAAGGCCGAGCTACTGCTATTTAATTCATTTTCTGCTTCATACATCTTTCATGAAGTTTGATGTGGTGCGGGTTTGAAGGATAAAGGTCTATAGATGGTAAAACATACTGCTTTGGTCTTCAACAACTTGAAGAATGTTTTAGTTCTCTTGATAGGCTTTTTGATTATATTCAATAGTATTAGGCTTTTATTCTCTTGATTCCCGGGGTGTTGCATCTCCATAATGCTTTGATAGATTGTTTCATTATGATATCCAGCATTTTTTTTGATAGATTGTTGTATTACACAATGTTAATGGTGATATTTTGTTTGTTAATGAAACGTGTTATTGTTACTGTTACTATGTTATTGTGTTACTATTACTGTGTTACTGTAAACGCTACGATAAAATTTGACTTTCAAATACTACGTCGAACGGGTATCAAACGAGGTCTCAAAATGAAGATAAAAAAAATATGAACTTTGGTGAAACAATTTTGATGATCGGTGTTCTAAATCAAAAGTTACGGTCGTTTCTAAGAAAAACGTTCCGGTTAATGCAAATATTTTTTCGGCTTTCAAAATTTACGCCGGAAGGGTATCATATGAGGGCTCAAATTAAATAGCAAAAAAAAAAAAAAAGAAGAATTTTGGTGAAAAAATTTCGATGATCTGAGTTATAAATCAAAAGTTACGGTTGTTTGAAAAGAAAAAAAGAAAATGAAGCAAAGCAGGTAAGCAGCGCTTACCAAACCCAACGTAACAAACTAGAGCGAATTTATATATGGGGTATTTTTATCCGTCTGATATTTTGTTGTCTTTTTTGCAAGTAAAAAAATATGTGTCTTATTTATTCATTTTGTATTTTATATTTTTTTTTTGTCTTTTTTCCTCGATCCTAAAAAAAAAAAATTGGAAAACTAATTATATATTTAGCTGCCAACATCCAGCACGATTTCCTCGAGTCTACAATTGACGGGAAAGAGTTTTGAGAAGGAAAAAAAAAAACGACTTTTCAATGCAAATGACAATTTTGCTTTTTCCATGTTGTAAATATAAAGTATATATTTCCACGGTCAAACCATCGTCAATCTTCAACAAATTAACAATTGATCGGAAAGTAGCCATGTGAGTAAATCTTCTTTTAAAAAAAAAAAAGGTTTTATTATATGTGATATAACAGGTGATTATGTAAGGATTAATTGATGGGCATTACCTTTATTATTTTTTATTTTAAATTTTCCCATTTTGAGATTATATTTATCTTTGTGATGTTCATATCGGCTAAGTATGTATATATAGAGAGAGGGATTATGGTATTTATATTGGATACATGCATGTTTTTCGAATTGTTCTTTATAATTCAACCTATATACTGGGTTAAGCAATTCAACATATACATACATGTATACACACACGATACACAACTTGTACCAATAACCATGATACCGAGTCCTTAAAATAATTAAACCAATGATACCGAGTCCCGGTATCCGGAAAGAAGGTTGTATCCGGAAGACTGATTTACTTGAACTATAATGAATCCAATAATTACATAAACCTTTCGTTTTCGCTTGATCAAAAGAGTTAATCCGATTTAACAAGTTTATTATGTCTCAATTTAATATAAATTTGATGTTTTTCTTTTCTCACATTCCTAATATGGGATATAACAAACAATTGTCAAAACTATAGACAAGTATGCTTATTCCATGATGACACTCCACATAAAGAATAGTGATAGTGTTACAACAATATAATCACCATAAAGTGCACAACACAGATTTGGACAATTGATTTTGATGCGGGACATATTGATATATATGAGTCCCATAAAAATCAATGATTTATAAGTGAATTATGCATTTTGTTTTTTTTTGTTTTTTTTGGGAAACCGGATCTTTATTTATATTCAAGAACCAAAAAATATGTATATCACGAGTTCGCCGTAAGCAAAAAACAATCAACCACGCCTATACAAATATTCTACTTTTGACAGAAAATGCTAATAGCTAATCAATGTAGGAGAACAAAGTAGGCCAAGCTATTCGCAGTTCCCTCTCCTTTTGAATTGCTTGTTTGAATTATTCATTTTGTTGTACACATCAAAATGTGGCACAAACATTTCTCTCACATAAATTATTGTTGGCGCTTCTCCTCACACCTTAATTAATACCCTCTCCGTCCCAATTTGTTTGGGACTTATTCCTTTTTTGGTTGTCCTAAAATAAATTTCATAACTCTAAATAGACTTAAAGTTTTTCTTTAATTGTCTAAATTGGCCCAACTCATTAATTGATGCATCCTTTAATATTGTAAAAATAATGCTACATATAAAAGGATAATGTAACACCCCTATCCCAGATACAAAGTCCTTATACGGCAATGAGACGTTCGGCACGTGACATTTAGAGTATACCCTAAATCCCACTTAAGCCTCGTGTCATATCAGAGTAATAAAAGATTCGTGGAGAAGGAAACAAGGTGAAGACTCGGAAAATAGACCCTCAGGGACTTCCAAAACAACCATCATCGAGAGAACAACTGCTGTCAAACTAAATCATAAATAACTAAAAGCAAACTATTATTCATTACAACTGTCTAAAAAAGAAGGAACAACTACAAAAGGACACTAGAACATAAACAACACCATTGCCCATCCTAAGCTAGACCTCCAAGCTCGTCGTCAAATTCATCATGTACCTGCAATCTTCTTATTCCAGATAAAGGAGTGAGCACTAGCTAGATGCTCAGTAAGGAGAAAGAAGATCAAAAGGAAGATTCATGGTTGTCAGATGCCGGGAGACACGACATGAATCTACTTATCCAGTTATGAAACAATTGAATATAAACTTGAAACGTTTAGAATACTACTTTTAAACATAACTTGAAGCATAAAAGGAAGCCATTTCTAAAATGGATACTTAACAATGCATAGGAAACATGTCTACTTACTAAATCAGTTTATCTCGCATGCACATCGGAAGCTACGAATTAATTTGCATGCGATTTTACCACGATTTAATTCTCATAATTAATTAATTAACTACAAGAAGGTCTAAGATTTACCCGACCGGAGAGAAGCCGTGATCTTCCGGGTTGCATCTCCAAACGACGACTGGTGGACGTCGATCCCGCATTTGAACCTCTTTGAATATGCCTTCAAGAAAAACCTATTTTTTCTTCTTTCAAATTGCTAAGACGAGAAAACAAAATTTCTCTATTTTTTTCCAAATAGGCGTCGCCTATTTTATTCCAAAAGTGGCGCTGGTTTTTGTTCCAATTTTGTGTTGGGAGAAACTCTCTTTTTATAGGAAAATAACTAATAATTTGAGAGTATATCTTTTACACACAAATTTATCTTTTTCTTTCAGAAAAATAAAACTTTTATCCAATAGGAAAACAAATTTCCTATTTATCCAATAAGAAAACTAATTTCTTATTTATAATTATTTAACAAATAATAATTATATTTTTCCACATAATAATTAATTAAGAGAAAATTCTTTTCCCAAAATAATTAGATGTGGCGCCATTTTTGCCAATTAGGATAATAGAAAATATCTTTTATATTTTACGGATTATTTACCGAATAAATAATATCTGCATATTCATTAAATAAACCAACTATTTAATTTTATCTCGAGGTTCCAAAATACGAGAATTCACTCGCGTGTTAGGAGCCAACCCGGGGACCATGGACTTATAAACAATAGCTACAATAAATTGACTAAAATATTCATCAAACAAAATATTTCTACTCAACTTATTAATTCCGGAATTACGCCACCATAAATCCGAAACTGAACTCTATCGATTATAGATATAACTTATTCTCAGAAAGTCGAGTCAATAAGTATCCATTGATATAATCATTACATACAGACTAACCCTCCATAACGAAGCCGGAATATTTCCGTAAACCATCTTCATTACATATTATCCTTATTTACCATTAACCCACTAGTGATCAATTAGTTCATAACCAATACGAACTCGGCCGATCGATCAGTTTCTAGGATTAACAAATAAGGGGATTGTCTTTCTACTTCCCGCAAGAAGGAATGGATTCCATATCTGTGAGACACACACTTCTCACTCATCCCAGGATAGTGCCAACGTGAAAGTGATTTGTACCGCGCCTCGTAGCAATTCTTAACGAACACATCAAACCCTATCTTGAAATAAGAAGGAGTCTGCAATCACTTCAGGATTAAGGTTAATCCATATATGATCATCTTGTGATTTAATAAGATTTCTCAATTACGGAATTATTTGAGAAATGCATATTAAATCAGTCCAGTCCTATATGACTATATCATATATAAATTTCCTACTTAGATAACCAATATCGACGGTTTGGATAAGACAGTCACACCTTAAAGTGTTCTGGGCGCATTAACCCATACTTCGATTAAGTTCTCCACGGACTAACAGTTCAAGTGTATCACCATAAACTTAATCCTCAAGTGTGACACACACTAAGTTATATGGATACATATGATACGACTTGGGGTTTTGGAGAGTGTATTACTTACAAGCATGAAGTAAGTAATAAGATGAGAATAAATCTATCATTTATTAATTATAAAACCATTACATAAATTCTCTTTTGGGCACTACATCCAACAATCTCCCACTTGCCCATAAAGACAAGCAACAATTGTTTTTGGAGCACCACGCCCTTATTCTTTCCATCCATAACATTCTCTCACTTGCTCTAAAGCAGATGTGACATATCTCCCAATTTCATACCTACCAAGCGCTTATCGGTGACATTAGATGCCACACGACTTGGTTAAACTGATCTGCAGGTTGTCGGCTTCGAGGTGATCTTTGGGACCGAAACATCGCCTCCCTGCACAGTCTGTCTAGTGGTACTTACTTTCAAGATGCTTTTGACTTCTTGTGATTGTGAAGATCCTTTGCATAAGCTACCTCTCTACTGTTTTCACAGTGAAGTGACATCGGCTTACCCAGGCCTAGAATTTTCTTCCAGATCAGCAAGAAACCTTTAAGCTATATCGCCTCTCTAGTTGCTCCAAAAGCTGCTATGTTTCGACTTACAAAGTCTAATTGGCGGTGCTGGATTGCTCCAGACTATAGCTCCATCACTATGAGTAAACACTGAAGCCGGGATCGACTTACGATCACCCTTAATCCGACTGAACGTCGGAATCAGTGTAGTCAACAATACGCAGGTTTGCACCCGAATATTCAAGCATATAATTCCTCGTTCTCAAAAGGTACTTGAGGATGCACTATACTGCTACCCAATGTTCGAATCCAAGATACGACTTTAATTGACTTTTAATTATCTGACATTCTCTATCCACCAGAGAATTTATCCCATTTTCTCTTTATCCAAATACTGAGAGAATTATTCCGTGAGGGGTTGGGTAGGAAACCTCTCTTTGAATTTTCCTTACGAAAATGCATTATCATCTTAACCAATAAGATGCATGGGATATTGCCAACAACTTTGTTGGTCCCTTGGAAAGGCTAACACAAGTTTAGAGGGAGGGGGTGAATAAACTTGTCACCAAAAACTTTCCCAAAACTGAAAGTACCCCAGGAACTGAGTTTCTCCGAAACTTTAAGCTGATGCTCAGTTTAATTTTGTTCTTGTCCCTTAACTTGTGCGGAGTTCAGCTAACTCAACTGAGTATAAGTCAATACTGACTTATTCTTAGTTTAGTCAACTGGCAGCGGATAGAACTAGCCTTTAGATAACAAACAGTTTGTTGATTAGAATTTAACACGAGAACTAGATAATTATAAAATGCGTAAAATAAATAAACAAGAATTATAGAGGTTTCAGGTGGTGTAATCCTGTACGTCCTCTCTTCCCCTGTGATGCGGAGGAAAATTCCACTATAACTTCTTTGAGATGGCCCGGTTACAAAAAGTTCTAAACTGATAGTCCTTGACTGATCCCTAGCTTCACTATCTAAACACTTGTAGAACAGGTGGGATTGCTGCTCTTCAATTGTTTGAAACACTGGTCCTTGAAGGGTAGAATTGCCTCTTCACCAGCTCATCACAAACACAGTCTTCCTGACTGCACTCAACTGTCCTTCACACCTTCTTGGTGTTTCACAGTCTAGACCTTTGATGAAATCAAAGTTGAGACTTGAATCAATAACTATGATATATTCAATTGTGATTTGAGCTTTTCTTCTGAATAATTAAGTTTTACACAGCTCTGTATTTCTTCAAATGATAGATCTTGATTTTGCTTGAATGTGCTTGAATAATTGAAGAAATTTCTTGATCTTGCAATTAAGTACTTAGCAGGAATTCTTTCAAAATTGGCTTTCCCCCTTAATTAGATCTATTAAATCTTTTTTTTTTAAATTCCTCCTGCTCACCCCCCTCTTTTTTATTGTAGTAGAAGTGGTCTATTTATAGGGATTTGTCTAACGTTCATCCTGCTTGAATCTTGTAACGGCTATATTTTGTGACCGTTCTGCTGTGTTAGTATTTCATCCAATAGAATCGCTTTCTTTATAACGTTCGACTGTACTATCTGCTTGTTGGATGACTGCATATGAAACTGAGTTTCCTTATCAGTTTCGTACTAAGATTTTCACTTGTCAGTTTCTTGACTGTCTTGGAGCATTAACTGAGATTTTACTCTTCTTTAAATATCAGTACTCCAGTTTTTCATCTGATTATAATTGACTTAATCAGAGTACACCATGACTCATTATTTTCTAAGAATTCATTGTCCTTATGATTCTTAGGTCTTCATACAAGATCCATAAAGTCAGCTCAGGTCACCACAATCTTGCCTGAAGTCTAACTTTACAGTCTCGACATAATCTTCATAACTGAGTTTGAACCCTCAGTTCTTCAAACTTCTATAACTGAGTCTGTGACCCTCGGTTCTTCATTCTTCTAGATAAGACAACTGATTCTCGTGACCTCGGCGAACTTATCTTCTTGATTTTCTCATATTGGTGTGCTTTGTTTTGAGTTTCTTATTGAATCTCGGTTTAACTAAATCTCGTTTCTTATTTTCCCGATTCCACTGACCTTGAACTATTACAAATTGCTTGTCCGATTAACCTATACAAATATCGACTCTATAAAGTCCTAAACATTAATCTCTAGACATCTTTTTGCTTTGCACTATAACAGCTAGTTATGACACTTCATCAATGGGGTTAGTAATAATAACTGATTAAGCGATGAATCATCATCAAAACATAAATTTTATTTCCAACAATTTCCCCCTTTTTGATGATGTCAATACCTCTTTAAAAGCAATGCAAAAGATAAAACAAAATACACTGATAAATGACAAGATGAATGAGAAAGCGAGAATTTATTTGATAAGCGAGTTACAATCTTTGGATAATAAAGTACAACACAAATAAAAGAACTAGAAGATAGTTTCTTTTTACTTGATGAGATAAAGAAAATTGATTATCATAACTTTACAATGCAGATTCATAGCATCATTTGTATTTGAGCTTTCAATCCCCATGGATGCTTGCCCAAATGTTCCATGATTCGAGATAAATTGTGTTTCTGAAGAATTTGCTTTTGAAGAGTACCGTGAAGGTGAAGAGCGAGTGCCCTTAGTCTTTCATTGGTGGCTATTCTTAGTAGATTTTGAACAAATTTAGGTTCAGCCTTTTCAATTTTCTCTGATTCCTTATCAATAATACCATCTGCTTCCCATTTCTTGAGTTTATTGAAGTAGTGCATGAGCAACTTCTGCATATGTAGGAATGATTCTAGAGATTCTTCTCTTGATACTCCTTCTCTTGCTGGTAAATCTCTGAATAGACTGAATAGGAGAGAATCCAAACCAAATCTTTTGTCAGTGGGCTCTGAGTATTTAACAATTAATTCCATTTCTTCATCAGTAAACTCTCCTCTAGCTTTCTTTAGTTCATTCAATTTATCGTCAGCATTTGCAAGGACTTGTGGAATCTCAGTTGCATTGACTTTTAAGAGGTCCAAACTTTCCCCCTTATTGACATCATCTTTGTGGATCGGGCTTCTGATGTAAGCGTTCAGATTTTGTTGAGTTGATGCCAAAATGGTTTGAGCTACAACTCAGTCTTTCATTCCATGTAACGCCCCATTCCCGGACACCGAGTCCTTATCCGGAAAGAGCGCTCGGCACATATATTATCAAATAAATTCAATAATATATGTAAGCCTTACGTCATAAATCAGAACTAAAACGACGCGGAAGATAAAACAACTCAACAACTCGGGGAAACCAAAAGATCGAACACACGGTAATCAATGCTGTGAAAAACTAAATCCAGTAAAGAGAACTAATCATCCAACATCCAAATCCCAAAAGAACTTAAACGGAACTAATCCAAAAGAAAGACAACAATGTTTGAATTTGAACCAACAACATTATTGAAAGAATTAAAACTAAAAGAACTAAATCTTCATAAGCTCCGTCTCACACGTCCTCGTCAAAGAACTCATCAGCGTTAGCAACCTGTTCATCTTCTTTGGGGAAAGGGGAAGACAAACACAACGTAACGGGGTAAGTACGAAAGTACTCAGTAACGCGTAGAAGATCGTATAACTATGATCTCATAAAGAAATAAAAGCAACGCCGTCTTTTATTAATTCATTTCCGTTGTTAACCCTAGCTAACTATCATATTATGTTCATAGCATAACATGAGGTTCCAAAAGGTATCTAACTTAGCTCAAGTTTGTTACATCATGAATAAACAAGGCACTACGCCTAGTAATAGGATGTACTAGGACAGCTGGGTGCAACCTACTTAGAGACACGCTCTCGTAGCCCGGGAATATCTCGAGTCCCGATAGTGTGATAACCGCGGAATGTACCAAACGCTTTATCTAGCCAATCGATTGACCGGCGTGGAGTACGATCTACTTTGTCTAGTCGAGAACACATCGCGATATTGTACTATGCCTTACCAAGCATTGCATGATGTTTAAGATTATTAATCTAGCACATATGTTTGATTAGATGTTTAACTAGCCACCTAAGTGTTTTCAAGTAAGCTCCTCACCACTCCTACTCTCTTTCCTAGAACACTAGACACGGACAAGGCCTAGCAATTATACAGACATCGATAAACTCTAGCTTATCGAAGCACAAGGCAAATCCAAAGCTTTCGACGGTCCCACACTTCGCCTTTTTCAGGAAATCCATGTGGTGCCGTAACTAAACGCATCAAAAGCTAATTCAGGGCTTTGTCACATAAGGTTAAGCGATAAATATGCTATTATAAGCTTGAAACACATAAAAAGAAAACAACATCTGAAGCAGTCCTCGTCCGGCGGATAAACTTGTTTGTCCGATCATCGAGAAATAGTCATGACGGATACACAACTCATCCGTCACGGATGAACCAACACTCGGTCGACCGAATGGATAGGCTCGGTCGACCGAGCCTCTCTCTTGCACAGATACACGTTTTTTCCTTGCACCACAGAGGACAGTTTTCTACACTCTGCGTTTTCTACTCAAATTCAACCCAACCTCGACTTAAACGAATTAAAACCATGAAAACAATCATACAAATTGCTCTTCCACTTTACGAAACCTTAATCATACGATAAGAAAACCACGTTACCTTAATTTGCGTGGTACAACGATCCAAACTACCAAAGCTTTGAAAAAAGGTTAAACCTTTAACCTCCAACGTCAACGGATCTAGGGATTGTTGGTATCAAAACGATCCTCGTTTCGCGGTGATCCTTTCTCTCTTGAGACGTCTGTTGAAAAGAGCAACGGATTAGCCTCGAAAATCGAAAGCCTCTTCTCCTTTTTTTCTCTCCTGCGCCTCTTCCTCTCAAAATATGCGCCCCTTTCTTTTTTTTTTTTGTCAAAAACAACTAGGTTAAAATTAGGATTAGTTTTCCTTTTATAATCCCAATTACCTAATTATTTAATTATTTTCCTTAAAAAGAAAATCATTGTTTATCCCTTTTTCTTTTCTTTTTTTTTCTTTCAAAAATCCATTAATTAAAAAATAACATAATATTCTGATTTTTGCTAAAAGACCGAATTGCCCTTTTTCAAAAATCGGGATAATACATTCCACTTTCCATTAATATCATTCTGTCAACCAGATTATTGAGAATGCCTTCCCATCTGTCTAGAGTTTCATCTCTTCTTGTGTCATTCTCAATAGTTGTCTTTCGAAGCTCAATCAAGGTGTTTTGACAATTTTCAGTGACAATATCCATTTTCTTTTCAAGTTTGCTTCTTTCATCTTGACTGGCCTCTAAGGACTTTAAGACTTTTCGAATAAGTTGTTGTCATCCTTTTGAATTCGATTATCTCATTGTGATAATACTTAATGAGATCAACTGAGTGGGAACATCTTGTGAACTTCCGACTTGTTGTTCATTGGTTTTGTTTGTCTCAATTCCTGTTGATTTATCTTGCTTTGGTGGTGAGACAACAACTTGCTTCACTTTTTTTTCCTGTATTCTACCGATCTTCTTCTTTCTTCAGATTGTTTTCTAACTTCTTCCAAGTTTGATTGATCAATAACTCTTGCGGTGATAAATCGAACATTTAATTCTTCATCTGATTCTTCTCAAAACCATTTTTGCCCTTGCTTTTTTGCTATTTCTAGCAATGACTTGTCTGTAGGAGATTTATAACCTTCTTTTTCTTCTTGATGTGCATCAGACACACTTTTAGAACTAGAACTTTCACTGGATTCATCAGAACTACTAGACTCATCATCAGTAGTCTGATCAGTTTCAGTTCTCTTTTCTTGTAAGGAGGCTAGAATTCCTTCCTGCAGATTATCATCATCCTGAGAATCATCATCATCATTATTCTTTTTGAGATCTCCGCCAACTGTAGGTTCCTCCGGTGAGCTATTTCTTATCGGTGCATATTCACGATTCGAAGAAAATCTTGGTATTGATTATCTCGATAAACTTGTAATATTGTATAAATCAAATACCCGTATTTCAAGAGCTTCCATTTCAACTAGTGATTTCTTTGATTGGCAATGGAACCGAATTTCCAAGCTTGATACTTGCGCAATCGTTCATAATCGGATGACATCGATTTATCCATTATTTTTGATGATTGAGTGATGATCTTTTCTGATTCTCTCGTGACTTCCTCACCACTTTCTGGAATAACATCTTCAGTTTGCATAGGGTCAGTTCTTGCAACCTCTTCAGTTTGCATAAGATCAGTTGTTGCAGCATCTTCAGTTTGCATAATATCAGTTCTGCTGATTCCTTCCTCAGTGGTAATTGGGATTTATGACGATTCTTTTTCAATAACTGAGACTGAGGTTGTCGGTTCAGTTTCCACTACTTTTTCTCTTACAAATTCTTTAGTAGCTTGTTTTTCAGTAGGTTCAAGTTCCAATTCAATAACTGGAACTTCATTCACTGTTGGTTCAATGAGTTCTTCTTCATTGACTTGCTCATCCAAGTTAATGATTTTTGTTGATCTTGAGTCTGCTTCAGCTCCTTTTTCCACAGATTTATAAGCTGAAAATCCTTTGGCTGATTCTTCAAATTCTAATCTGGAAAAAGATCTCTAGGGGGTAGATCTGGATTTTGAAAGTAACGACATCATTTCCAACGTTGTTTTATCGATCAATCTTTCATCACTTTCAGAATCTTCGTCAACATGTTCAACTCTCAGGGTCTGTTCCCCCTGAGTCTCAGCTTTCTTTTGTGATTCAGTTTCAACGATCGAGTTCTTTGTTGACAACTTGATTTCCTTTGTCATCTCGATTTCTTGTGAATGTGAAACCGGTTCTTGAATGGGTAACGCTTGATTATTGGTGTTGGGGTAGACTCGGCAAGAATAACTTGATTCTTTTCTGTCGATCTTTGATCCTTGAAAGAAGCGATGTAGTGATATCAAGTGTTGATGAAACAAGGTCGATTTATTTTCTCTAAATCTTCCAATTGTTTTATTCTTTTGCTTAATTCTTCAATCTATTCCAACACGCCGTCTCAGTTGCTGAGTTTCTTGATTTCGCTTTTCTTCTTCTTAGGTTCACTTTCAGAACCTTAGCTTTCTTTTACGGCCTTTTCTTCTTTAACAACAATCTTCCCATCAAAGAAGCGATGTTTCTTTCCTCTTTGCGATTCCAAAATGGTCAAGAATTCTTTGAACTACTAATGCAAGAGTTTTCTTGTGATAGAAACGACCTTCGTAACATAACATCTTCTTCTCTTGGTAAGTCAATTGATTGTGCCACTAATTGATCAAATAGATATCTTTGCCAATTAAAACTTTCTCCAAACCAAATTACATAAAGTAAATCCAATTTTGCTCCGAGATAGATTGCTATAGTTTCTGTATTTCCAATTATGCAATTTGCCAACATCTTTGAGAGAAAATTGAATTCTGGTTTGAGTAGACTTGTGCTCCCGGTTTGTAAGACTGCGGATAATGCATCAATTGCTATATCTTTCCATAGTTTTTCCTTTTGTTCTTTGGTCAACTTGATGGTTTGCTATTCCTCGGATTTGTCAAACCCAAAGATTTACGCAATTAGATCTTGGTGACCTTGATCTCTCTTACCATTGTGATGTAGTGGTATAGGTGTGTCTTCTCCTTCTATAGTTGTTCTTCCAAACTCATAGAAGTCTCCAATGCTTTCCAGACATACACTTTTCAAATCGATGTTGAATACAACATCATCCTTTGATCTGTTTAATTTTTGCTGTAATTGTTTTGGCTAGTGTTTGATCAATATATTTTGCAATAAACTGGTCAAGAGATATGATCATTCCGGGTTCAACAATAGTGAAAGTCATTGTTTACTGGATCTGATTGAGAATTTGAAAATTTGATGATTGAGAAAGCAAATTCAAAATTCGAGTGTAAAGTTATAAAAGAAAATTCTGGGTTATTTATAATTTGTAGGAAAGGTAGTTATGAATTGGGTGGGACTCATAATGTCTTGTCATAAATGTTTTGAGATTTGCGAAAAAGGTGGATTAGTGGAAAATATGAACGGTTTAAATTGAGAAGGACCATGTCTTTTCTTGACATCTGTAGCTAGACTGTAGTGAATAGAGTAGATGAGGTGTATCTACAGCTGTATACATTCAGTCTTGTCCTTATACTAAATTCAAAAACTTAGTTGTGAACAAAACTCAGTTCTTCGGCCTCCAGTTACCGATATTTTCCTGCAAAACAAATTTGGTACCTATCTCTGTTTGGGTCCTGATTGATTAGTTTTTGATGATACAATTTTATTTTTGACTTTGTACCTCTCTTGACATTTTGGTGAGTAAAGTCGGTTTTACATGCTTTTCTTGTTTTGTCAGCATGATTTTTGATTTGATTAGTTTGTGAAGCCCGGCGTGAAGGTTCATTCCAATCTTTATCGGTGGGAAATAGTCTTCCTTTCCTTTCGAGTTTATCATTCCATGAATGATCTTCATTTTCGAATGGATATGATTTGAAGATTTTTCTTACTGATCTCTGATCAGTTTTGCCTTTTTCAGCCTTCTGAGTCTTTCTGTAAAATCTGTTGGCTTGGTGTATTTTTCCAAGCGATTTTTCGATTTTATCGATTTGTGCAAGCGGGTCATCTTTGAGTAATTGCCAGTTCTAATAATTTTATCAGTTTTCTGAGTTCCTGACCGTTGTGCAGTCACAAATTTTAATGCAACTGAACATGGTCTGGACTTAGAATTATTCTGATTGACAAATCCTAAACCAGATTTGTCTCCAAAAGGTTTTCGAGTTTGAATTGAACACTAGGAATTGGATCAAGCGATGATTACGTGGCGTTTATTATACATCGGTTCATCAGTTGGTCGAATTACCTTGATTTCATTATTAGTTTTGATTAAATTGATCTCAGCATTCAATCTAGAAATTTCAGTTTTCAATGACTTTTTCTCCTTTTTGACATCCTCATATTTATTTTGAATTTCCTTTAATTCTTTATGAGTATGTCCAAGGATTTATTGAAATCTTCATTTTTCTGATTGTTCATGGCAGTGTGAGTGCTGGATGTAGATGTAATTACCTCACGATTTTTATGGATAGATTTTCTATTGAGGAATTATCATCAATTAAAACTTGCTTCCCTTTTTCATTACCATTTTACTGTCTTTGCTCCCAAAGTGATATGATTTCCTCATCACTTTCACCTTCATGACTCATGGGTAGTATAGCATTTTTTACCTTTGCAACGGATGGATCTTGAAAGAATGTTTTGATCAATTTGTCTTCTACATAATCAGCTACTCGTAGCCATTCTTTTTCTGCTTCTTCTGAAAGATCGGTTAGGGATGGGAATCCTCTTGATTCGTCTTTATATGCGTTAAAGTCAATATCTTCATCATAACTGAAATGAGGTTCCGGATTTGTGTGAGAGCTTGTAGTACTGAATCTTTCAAATACCTGATCGTGAATATCATAAACAACATTTTGCAAGTAGTCAGTCAGGGGTTATTCAGCCAGCTTTTAATTCTAGATGTATCCATTATAATGAAGTACAGTAAAGGATTTTCAACAACTGGTTACTTCGATATCAAGTGTTGGTATCGAAAATAACTGATGACCAGTTATCTTACAAAGTAGTAGATCTCCTCCAAAAGAAGAAAGCGCTCTCGATACCAATTGTTGGTCCTTGAAAAGGCTAACACAAGTTTAGAGGGGTGTGAATAAACTTGTCACCAAAAACTTTCCAAAAGCGAAAGTACCCGAGAACCGAGTTTCTCCGAAACTTTAAGCCGATGCTCGATTCGCTTTTGTTCTGTCCATAACTTGTGGGAGTTCAACTAACTCAATCGAGTATAAGTCAATCTTGACTTATTCTTAGTTTAGTCAATCAGCGTGGATAGAACTAGCCTTTAGATAACAAGCAGTTTGTTGATTAGAATTTAACACGAGAACTAGATAATTATAAAATCGTAAAATAAATAAACAAGAATTATAGAGGTTCAGGTGGTGTAATCAGACGTTCTCTCTTCCCTGTGATGCGGAGGAAAATTCCACTAGAACTTCTTTGAGATGGCCCGGTTACAAAAAATTTTAAACTGATAGTCCTTGACTAATCCCTAGCTTCACTATCTAAACACTTGTAGAACATGTGGGATTACTGCTCTTCAATTGTTTGAAACACTGGTCCTTGAAGGGTAGAATTGCCTCTTCACCACTCATCACAAACACAGTCTTCCTAATCGCACTCAACATCCTTCACACCTTCTTGGTGTTTCACAGTCTAGACCTTTGATGAAATCAAAGTTGAGACTTGAATCAATAACTATGATTCAATTGTGATTTGAGCTTTTCTTCTGAATAATTAAGTTTTGCACAGCTCTGTATTTCTTCAAATGATAGATCTTGATTTTGCTTGAATGTGCTTGAATAATTGAAGAAATTTCTTGATCTTGCAATTAAGTACTTAGCAGGAATTCTTTCAAAATTGGCTTTCCCCCTTAATTAGATCTATTAAATCTATTTTTTTTAAATTCCTCCTGCTCACCCCTCTTTTTTATTGTAGTAGAAGTGGTCTATTTATAGGGGTTTGTCTAACGTTCATCTGCTTGAATCTTATAACGGCTATATTTTGTGACCGTTCTGCTTTGTGTTAGCATTTCATCCAATAGAATCGCTTTCTTTATAACGTTCGATTGTACTATACGCTTGTTGGATGATCGACATATGGGCGAGTTTCCTTATCGGCCAGATCTTGAGATTTTCACTTGTCAGTTTTGATTGTCTTGGAGCATTAAGCGAGATTTTACTCTTCTTTAAATATCAGTACTCGGCTTTTTCATCTGATTATAATTGACTTAATCAGAGTACACCATGACTCATTATTTTCTAAGAATTCATTGTCCTTATGATTCTTAGGTCTTCATACAAGATCCATAAAGTCACCAGTCACCACAATCTTGCACGAAGTCTAACTTTCAGATCTCGACATAATCTTCATAAGCGAGTTTGAACCCTCAGTTCTTCAATCTTCTATAACTGAGTCTGTGACCCTCAGTTCTTCATTCTTCTAGATAAGCCAACTTAGTCTGTGACCCTCAGCGAACTTATCTTCTTCAGTTTTCTCATGTTGGTGTGCTCTGTTTTTCAGTTTCTTATTGAATCTCAGTTTAACTAAATCTCAGTTTCTTATTTTCCCAGTTCACAGCCTAGAACTATTACAGTGCTTGTCTGATTAACCTATACAAATATCAGACTCTATAAAGTCCTAAACATTAATCTCCAGACATCTTTTTGCTTTGCACTATAACAGCTAGTTATGACACTTCATCAATGGGGTTAGTAACAATAACTAATTAAGCGTGAATCATCATCAAAACATAAATTTTATTTCCAACAAACTTGTTCTCATGAACTCGACCGAATCGATTTCTAATAATATAGTCCACTTCTACTGTTTTTAGAAGCTTTGGCTCGTCGGTTATTGACTTTAAATAACACACCCATGTTGCTTACAAATCATTTGCGGTGTCACATTTCACTAACACTAACGTCTACTCTTTACCAATATTGATACTCTATCTACGGAAGACTTATCAATATTGCGGTCAAGCCCAAATATCTCAAACATGTGGCTTTTAATGACCTAGAGGTTTGCTTTAATCCACCGATGGGTATAAGCATAGCGAGTCTACCATTGGCTTTAAGCAAAAAGCCTTATGTTCTAAATGAATTCAAGCTTCTTTGTACGGCAAGAAAGCTTGGGTTCATCACCCTGGTAATCTTCCTGCTTCTATGGAGTCAAGCAAGGCTGAATGGTGAGAGAGTTTCAGGGCATCACCCCTATTGAACTATCTACTTCTCAGGAATTACCCCTAGACCACTTGGCTTTGCTTAGAAAGATAAACTTTCTCATTCATTCGACTCATTTTCATGTAGATCCAATTACTCCCACTGGGCCTAAAACACTCAGGTGGTTCTACAAGATTGTGAACAGAACTGGAGTACCAAAACTCCATTTATAGGTTTATGGCTTTAAACCAACCTCCTTTTATCAGAATCCTCTACAGTCCATCCAAAAGACCATAGGTTATCAATCACCCCAGTAGACTGTAAAGTCTGTATAATCACAACGAGTCAATGGATAAACCATACTCCCACTGCATGGATTGACATTCTGATTTGGTTTAGTAGTATTTATCAGTGTAACCCCGCAACAACCAATGTTGGATGCGGTCTGATTAAATCAGATAGTAACTCCTTGAGTAACTGTACATCAAGGTCCAAGGTTGTTATTTTAACATTATTTCAGAAAAGATGTAATAGTGTAACCTCACTATCCGATCTTAAGAATCTTATAATGAACCTTTACTCATTGCATTAAGATTTCACGAACAGTCACCATCTAAACATGTATGTAAAATCTTCAGCCCTACCTTCAAGCATCAAGTGCTAAATACCTCTATTTACGGAAGTGGAGTAAACGTAGTTCACTCCTTATCCATAAATACATAAGCATCTTCTAGGTAGACTTCTCGGTATTACATAATAATGTATACCGTTATTTTGCAATCAATATCGTAATCGAGTTAAGCAGTGTATTGTAGCATATCAAAAACTATATAAGACATGGTTTATCCTTCCAGTGAAATCGTTTCACTCGGAGGTAGGCTGAGCATCAATTCTATTTATAGCCTATATTTGAGCATGAAATACTTGTTTCTCTGGTAATAGCAGAGATTCCTCCAAATATTTAGATAAACTAATCAGCGTTTCGAGTAGTCATTAGAAAAAATGTCTATTACTCAAAAGATCCCACTAGCATGTATCCTTCAAAAGACCCCGAAGGTCAATATGAACAACCTGTGATACTTCTATAGCTCTATTACCCTTTCCTAATTGAAAGGTTACTTAGCAATTTTTCCTTTGAGATAGTGTTCTTAAACTAGGAGATAGGAATCACCCTTAGCCAGTCTCTAGATCTTATCTTTAGGATATATGCACTAATTAATAGATTCTGAAGAATCGTTTATCTAAATACGGAAACCATTTGTCTTAGTAGTTTATGATGTGTTATATATACCTTTTCAGCATTATTTAGTAGCTCTGACTTTATCAGACAAAAGTCCGAGTATCAGAATCGTACTACAAATGTCATATGCACTTTCTTTAAGGCAACTATATTATCGATGTGAAAGTGCATCCATTTGGTCCAACGAATCTGAAAATAGAAATTAAATTTACGCAATATTCAAGAATTAAAATCCGAAATTTATTTCCTTATATCACTCCCACTATCTCAGCTGAAATAAATGCCCGTTGTTTACTCTTTAATCATTAATGCCTAGCTACCTTGTTCTTACAAAAGAACTTAGCTTCCGGGTCATAATCTCGGTTAAGAATGTCTCTTAGGATTCATAAGTTAGTGATCCGAATTCACTTTCCTTATCCTTTATTTTCTTTTATTAATATTTCGGTTTAGCATTTAACTTATTTAGTTTAGATGACTTACACTTGTAGACATTTACCTTCTCATTCTTGGCTTTCTATAAAAGGAAATGACCTTGAACTAGCAGTTTATAAGAGTAGACACTACTCGTAAACTGTGGGATGTCTGGTGAGATTGATACCAAATCATTCTCATCATCTTCGAACTAATTTTGTTTGTCACTCATTCAACACGAGTGACAGCAGTGACATACTTGTCAATATCACTTAAGTTCATAGGCTCAAGAGGAACATCCTCTTCCGAAAAATTAATTTTCATTCTCGATTAATGAGTTCAACGTTCTCGTTACTTTTCCACTTTTATGAAGTCGTTATCAGTCAATATTATATGTTTAGCGATTTAGATACCTTGAGATGATATGTAGTTGCAAAAATAAATTATGACAGAAATATAAATCAAATCATACACCACAACAAATAAGAAATTTTAGGAATTATAAACGTGATGTCATGCATGCAGTTTATCCTACCATTCCAAGGATTTAACTGTAAGGAAATCAATGCGGGAACGCAGCAGAATTCAAAATTTTGGTTTCTTTTTTTCCAAGATCGACTTCGTTTAAGCAACAAGCATAAAAAAAAGTAGACAAAAGAATACCTTGGTTGATCCAATTGGATCGACGCTTTGTCTACGATTGTAGTTTCTGCACGAAGCCGCCCAAGTGTTCGGCCTTTACCGGTGATCCACATGAACGCCTCGCTGGAATCCTATCATGGATTGCCACGAAAAACTCAATTTGCTAGACCGACTTTTTCTCTCTCCAAAAACTCTCTAAGAAGCTCTTAATTTTTCACAAGAACTATTAGCTCTTGGAATTGTGATATACAAAAGAGCTAGCCAAGCCTCCCTTAAATAGGGTGACATACGCCCCATGCACTTCCCAATCTGATTGGGATTAGCTTCTACTAGATTGATGAGAAAGAAAATATTTTTCCTAATTAAATAAGGAAAATCCTTTTGATTGATTTATATCATTTAATATTCAATGTCTTATATTAAATATATTTCCAAGATATATATTGACAATGTATTATATTAAATATATCTTTATCTTATTACCATAAATCTATTTTCCAAAAATCAATTAATATCTAATATTAATATTATGGTAATCTTATTGATTAAATTGCACAACTCAAATGTATCATATACATCTATCATTGGCGCCACCCTTAGTGAAAGATTTGGCATCCGGAATATTCTTTAATTAATATAATGCTATGATTAATTAATTTGCAAAATACATGTATATCATATATATATATATATATATATATATATATATATATATATATATAATCAACATAATTAACATCTTGTATTTAATTTATTCATAATAAATAAATACCACCATATTAATTTACCACTATAACCTTTATAGTACGAGATAAATTCTTTCATTATTTGGTCATCAACTATAACCGCATTTTAATCCGACTCGATGTTCATATGTGTGACTCGATAGGCTTCCGAATATGTTGGCCGTAGGGACAAAGTGCAAATTATGAAAACGCCCTTCATACCTAACGATCACGGGATAGCGTCTAGCAACACACCGTGACCCCCAATTATCGGAAGAGTCAAATGCAATGACTACTAACTTTCATGTGAAACAATTACCATGTAAATTACAATCCAATCGTTGTAATAATATCCATACGATCGTTTGTCGAGTTTCAAAACATCAACGACCGTATCTTATAATCTGGATACTATGCTCTCTCGAAGTAACTTATTTACTTCCACTTTGCAAAGATTCATGAGAGTAATACATTCCTTATAAGAAGGCTCTTTCGGATATTCACCCCTACTGATAGGGTACGCGATTCCCAGACCACCGAACATGTATACTCCGCATGCTTCAGTATCACACCCAATCACTACCGCATGATCGCCCCATGGCTAGGGAAAACCTCAATAGTTTCAAAGCATGACAATCCACATCGTGATGCCATGAAGACTCCGGTCTTACGGATAATTACACAACCGTCACATAGTGTGACACTTAACGATGTAAGTGTGGGTCGATCTAACGTACGCAATCTTTAATACACGTCCACGCACCGGTCCAAGTGTCTCTACACTTTGATAGACGAGATCTATCCCTGCCTTTAATGACAGAAGACATCTAATATGTGCTAGCCTGTTTGTGCTATCAATGCCCTGTTTCATAGTACATCAGCCTAGAGACATTTAAGTATCAAACTTATTAAAGTGATTATAGATCTCATCAACCATAATCGCCTATCATGGTTTCTCTATCACAGTTTGATGCTAAGGACGTTATCATATAACAATTCATAATTGGTTCTTTAAAAGAACAAATATGACAACAGAAAAGCCATTTAATATATGTATAAACATAAAGAAATAGTAGAAATGATCCGACCCGGTCGGATCCGGTCCAACCCGATTGGGTTTAGGACACTATTTCAACAATCTCCCACTTGGCCTAAAACCAATCACTCCATGTACTGCTCCCGCTGTGCCTCCAAGACACTTCTGTGTTTTGGCCTAAGTTGTAGAACTTATAGTGATCTTAGCCAAGAAAATTTTCAGCTCATTGTATCACTTAATCAAAGTGACTGCAAACCCAGACTGTAGCTCCCACTAACCTTTATAAGACTCAGGATACACGTCTGTATATCTATATTTATCCGATTCCAAGTTTCGATAAACTAGGAAACCATCCTTAACTTGTTTAAGGATGTTCTCGACATTCGCCAGATTTACTTTCACACTTGCTCATGACTATTCATGGACTATGAACATCGGGCATTACTTTTATGATGGTTCCTATAGCAGTAGCAAAGGAAACCTTCCATAAGCATCATCTTTCACCTTATCTTTATGACGAAACTCCTAACATAGATAGATCTTGAGAACACCGGCTAGCAATATCCCCGTCGCGATCTATGCTAAACTCTTTTAGCATCACATCTATACAGGTAAACTATAAACCAACAGCAGTTAAATCTATCATTATAGATTCTTATTTTTAGAATAAGAACTGCTAATCCAAATGCTTTCGTAAAGACCTTGAACTACCAAATATTAATTGACTGTGACATGGGGTGACAATTCCCAAGAGAGATATCCAATAACTTACTCTAAAATCGTAACACACTCCCACTGTCCTTCTTGCACATTGGGCATATCCCTTCTTTTGACTAAGTCAAACTCCTTTGATTATCAAACAAAAAAACGTCTAGAGAAACTTGTGTGAGTCCATAAATGGATCTCATGGGCTCACATATCATGTTATCGTCTATGAACATTGAGTTGTTTGCCCGACGTCTTCAACACTATCATATAGCCATGATACGAAGTTTTAACAAGCATAGTCTGAATAGAACTGGGCTCAGCTGACAGCATAAAGATAATTACAAGGTTTACACCCCGTACCCTTCAGTCGTCACTATAGCCTTATGATAATCATAATACTATCCATGTCAGGCATTCAGGGACATTCCTTCTAGGTAAGTCAGACTAGGTTATAACCTGGTTGTCACTGATGGAATCTAATTCAGATATTATGGTTCCTTGGCCATATCTCTCAATCTTGCCTTTCAAACATTCCTTCATAAGATATTCATTCTTCAAGATGAACATTATAGCAGCCTTTTCAGGCTTGAGGCTATACCCAGACTTATAGAACTTTTGTGTGCACTGAGCAGTGTTTTACACCTCATCGCTATGCGGCGCCTGCTCATGGCTATCCGGCGCCTGCTCATGTTCCAACGGTTGAATATCTCTTTGTGGTTCTCAAAATCTTTTGAGATCTCATTTACTCCCACTGTCTCTTTTGGAAGAATCACTTCCTCTAGAAGATAGCATGTTTGGAGACAAACACCTTTTGCTCCACGGACAAGTAAACATTATCTAGCGTACTTGCTAATATATTCCACAAAGTTGCATATGTCGTACTAGGCTCCAAGCCTTTCTGACTTTGCCTATGACAACTTCAAATCATCGGTTAAGATAGATTCGGCATTATCCTCTTCCATATCTGATATGGAATTTATTCAACCCTTATTCTTTGAAACTCGGTTAAGTATGTGTATCATTATAGGTACAATCTGAAACACGGGTAAGGGATACTTTGTATGGCTTACGTCACACCTTTATCATATAAAGTGTAGTTTCCATTTAGAAGCACAATCGATTGCGTATCCGAAAATGGTATCCTTCAAGGGAATCTTATTCCTTTGAGACAAAAGTCTCAAACACCCCAGGTATTAATTACTTCAATCAATTGGAGATAAATTCCCGGGTAGCTTATCAATCTCATATTCGTACTAGCTCGAACTTTTCGGGCTTTCCAAATTGTTTCACTTCACTGAGTACACTTGACTTTTCTAAATTAGTCCAAGAGAGAGATAAATAATTACTTATGGTATAAATTGTCATAAGCCAACAAATATCAATATGTTTAGGCTTTAGACAACTATCTAGATTTTATAACCCTTTCATAAAAGGGTATTTTAGTCATCTTTGGATAAGATACGTATAACCCACATGATTCATAATCATATGGTTCAGCATCATCAGAATGACGTTTAATTACACGCTTCTCTTCCAGAGAGACTATGTCTAGTATAACCACAAATATCAAGGATAACAGCCATATAAATGTTAAGTTGAGATTCATCACTCATATCAACTATATGATGACAATAATCTATCATGTTAGATTCAGTGAGTGTTCGACCTTATCGGAATAACATTTATTCCTTACAATTGAATTTGTCCATTAAATCCTAACGTATAGCTGAAAACATGTTCTTCATAAGAACCGGAACATGATAACATTTATTTAGTCTCCTTATCAGTTTACTAGATTCAGAATATGGTAAGTGTTACAACGTTTGCTTCCCTTTCCAAATCTGTATTTAATCTTTCTAATTTAATCATACTCGTAGGATATCATATATCTGAGAGTTGACTTGAACTTAGATGGATTTATCTCAACACGCTTGCCTAGAATAAAGACTTCGATAAGATATCTTATTTTAAGCACATGCCCTAACTTCCCTTTTAATCCTTCAAGCACTTGTAAATATTTCTTAGAGTAGTCTTCATAAGACTTAAGAAAGATAACAAGAGCTATGTCTTTCCTTTCATAAAGAAAATCTAAATTTTATTAAATAGTTTATTCAACCTTTTAAATCGTATTCAAAACATTGACTATTTAATTAACATTTAAGCAATGATTAAAGAATTAAGTAAATACTTAAATCTTACAATTTTGAAAACAACCTTTCCAAAATTCGATGCGGTCATTCTTATTCAACATTTGAATTAATTGTCATCGTATGACAGGATTATCATTTTGGATCGTATCCAATATATGATTAATTCGTTGAAACTAATTTTCAAATGATTCAATCATACCATGAGCTTCCGTTTCTTATTAATAATTAAAGCTTGAACCTTGCATCAAATATGTAGTCTCCTTGTCTCTAACTACTACAACGGGGTTGCTCGTGTCATTGTTTATCTAAATGGATTAAAATTACTTAACCATTTTTAGAACGTTTCTCAAAAGGTACTTGATCATAATATGGTTTTACTAATCGAGAATAAAAACATAAATATTAAAGTTTGCTAAAAAAACATTAAAAAAAAAGAAGATAAAAGAGTGTTGTTGTTTATACACGCAAAATCAAAAAATGGTCTTTTGGTTTATGATTTTGCTCCCACTAGTCAACTACTCCCAATTGACTTTCAAGAATATTTTCAAAATTCTTTAGTGGCCAAGATCCCATCTGGTTACTCCGATTCTCGACGAGGGCCGATCAACCGGAATAATTCGAAAGGTAGGTAACACTTACAAAGCATATCTCTATGTGACTCTTGGAGGTTGACTAGTCAACTTTTTGACAATGTACATCTTTATGTGGTAGTCAACCCATTGCCTCTAGAATAAGACGGTCATGACGAGGGCCAATCACCACAATACTCTAGTCAAGTCATAACCCAATATTCATGAGATCTCATACGATCATATCTCAGTAACGACGATATACCCGAGGTAGGTCAACTCCCGACGAGGGCCGATCAGTTGGATCCGAACAAGGGCTCTTCATCGTCGCTATAATATTGGGAGACAATATTTCGACTTGATTTTTGTTGTGGAAGTATTTACGTAAAATAATTCACTTAATTAATTTTAATTACGGTCTCATCAAATATATCTATCTCTATAGACATATATCCTACACATTTATCTTGATCGTGCCTAGTCATGCATCTATCGTATCATATAAAATAAATACAAGCACAAAATAAATAAACACGTAAAGTAACCGGTATGATCATGGACTTTTCTAGAGTGCGGTTTGAATAAAAGCCCAGCGAAAACATGAGTCACAATCTAAGGGTAAATTGCAACCGCCAATATGATCTTTAATACGCCATTCTCCAATGGGATCTTTATTTCGTCTTTCTTTGGTCTCCATCTTCTGCTTCATTCTTGTTACATGTAATTCTACCTAATAAAATAAATACACCCGCCTTTGCAGGGAGCTAACGGGAATGGGATAAATGCATAAAATAAACCAGTCACGTTCATCATAATGGCCTAGACAATTATTAAACCAACAGAAAAATTAAATCATTCACATCTATCATATCGATTAGAGTCCATGATCAATCGGGATCCATATAATTGTATTATATCTACTATATATATATTCCATACAATAACATCTATGAAAAGATAAAATTAAAAACTTAACTACTTACGTCTATATTAATCGATTAACGTTTAATCAATTAAATAATTTTACCCAATCAATTAACTAATTAACATTTAATTAATTAAATGATTTTAATCGAAATAAAATTAATGATTAATTTTAAACCGATTTCAATTTTAATTTTAATTAATTAGAACTATTCTAAAATAAATCAAAATTAAAATTAGGTCTCTTTTGTTTTTTTCTTTTGATTCCTAATTAAAATGGATGAATTTAGGTTCTTAAACCAAAAGCATCTTCGTTTGGCTTTCCAAAATAAATATTTTGAAAAAGGCGCAAGCCTATTCCAAACAAAATTTGGAAAAGCCAATATTTTTGGTGATATGCCTGGCCACTTTCCAAAATCAAAATTTTGAAAGTGGCCTAGGCTAGGCATTTTCCAAAATCAAATATTTTGGAAAGGGTCTAGGCCTATTCCAAACTTTGGAAATGCCATTATTATTTTAATGTCATGTGGCATCCCAATGACCCAAACTATTTTAACTATTAGTTAGCCATATGACACAACTAAACAAAGGAAATATTAATCACAACTATGAACCATATAGAAATACAAAATAAACAAAACAAAAACCGGGGACTACTGCATCACGCCAGCAGCCGCCGGCAGCCCGAAGGCCGCCACCACCGGTGATGACACGGTGATGGTGCCGCCGGCGATTGGCCGAGCACCACTATGGCCGACCCCTTTTTTTTCCTTTTCGTGTATCACTTTTGCGAATAAAAAATCTTTCATCTTTTAATTACGTGATTTAAACGATAAAATTAACAACGCAAATTAACCTGCTTATTGCTTAAGCTCGAAACTCGCTCTGATACCACTGTTAGGAAATCAATGCGGGAACGCAGCGGAATTCAAAATTTTGATTTCCTTTTTCCAAGATCGACTTCGTTTAAGCAACAAGCATAAAAGAAGTAGACAAAAGAATACCTTGGTTTATCCAATTGGATCGACGCTTTGTCTACGGTTGTAGTTTCTGCACGAAGCCGCCCAAGTGTTCGGCCTCTACCGGTGATCCACACGAACGCCTCGCCGGAATCCTATCATGGATTGCTACCATAAAAACTCGGTTGCTAGACCGACTTTTTCTCTCTCCAAAAACTCATTTTTTCACAAGAACTATTAGCTCTTGGAATTGTGATGTACAAACTAGCTAGCCAAGCCTCCCTTAATTAGGGTGACACGCGTCCCATGCACTTCCCAATCTGATTCGGATTAGCTTCTACTAGATTGATGTGAAAGAAAACATTTTTCCTAATAAAATAAGGAAAATCTCTTTGATTGATTTATCTCATTTAATATTCAATGTCTTATATTAAATATATTTCCAAGATATATATTGACAATATCTTATATTAAATATATCTTTATCTTATACCATAAATCTATTTTCCAAAAATCAATTAATATTAATATTATGGTAATCTTATTAATTAAATTGCACAACTCAAATGTATCCTATACATCTATCATTGGCGCCACCCTTAGCCAAAGATTTGGCATCCAGAATATTCTTTAATTAATATAATACTATGATTAATTTGCAAAATACATGTATATATATATATATATATATATATATATATATATATATATATATATATATATATTGAAGAGAGTTTGAGAATGTGTTAACACAAGAGTAAACTTCAACTTCTATTTTATTCATTGATAATGTGGAGTATATGTAGATACAATTGAGGAGTTTGAAAGGTCCTAGACAAGATAGTGACCTTTCATAGAAAAAGTAAAAGCTATAAATGAGGCTAGATGCTTTTTAGTCTCTTACATAATAAATGTCTATGACATAAAGTGAACTAGAGTAAAAGCTATGTCTATGACTAGAGTTTGACATATTAATTGTTTATATGTACTACAATTAATATGTCTCTTTATAAATAAATAAAGTGTACACAGAAAATCCGGCACATGAGTTCAAAGAGGTTCAAGACCTTCTTGAACCTCAACAGATTTATCAAGATTTGAATATTGCCACACCCCCTCAAATCGGGCAATTTGTATATGTTGATGCGACCAAGTTTGCTACTTAGTCTCTTTGAACATGAGAGGTGGAATAGCTTTGGTGAGAATATCGCATTTTGGTCTGCATTGAGGATCATAATGGATTTGGATAATCTTGGCATCAATCTTTTCATTTAGGAAGTGTCTGTCAATGTCCACATGTTTTGTTTTGTCATGATGGAGTGGATCCTTTGCCATGCATAGTGCTGAGTGATTATCACAGCAGAGTGTGATAGGTTCTGTCAAGAGGTCTTGAAGTTCGGTAAGTAGTACTCTTTGAGCCAAAGAGCTTCACAAATGCCTAAGACAAGTGCCCTGAGTTCACTTCATCAACGCTTCTAGACACGTGAGGGTTGTTTCTTGCTCCTCCAAGTAACAAGATTGCCCCATACATAGGAACAGTAGCCTATGGTCGACCTTCTATCTATGTGGCATCCAGCCCAATCAGCATCAGTGTAGACCTTGATGGATCTATCAGCAGACTTGGTGAAGTGTAACCCTTGGCCGAGTAGACTTCAAATACCTCAAGATTCTATTTATTGCATCCCAATGTTGCTCGGTAGGGCAATGCATGAACCGACTAACCAGGATCGACACCATATGCAATATCATGTCTTGTATGGGAGAGGTAGATGAGTTTTCCTACAAGCCTTTGATATTGTTCTTTCCTCGACAAATAAGTGTCACCATGTAGCAGGTATGACCTGGGTCTACAGGGGATATAGTGAGTTTGCACCCAAAGATGCCGTTTCTTCAAAGAGATCCAAGACATATTTCCTTTGGGAGACAGAAATGCCTTTCTTGCTTTCTTGCTACTTCCATGCCAAGAAAATATTTGAGAAAACCCAAGTCTTTCACTGAAACACCTTTGCCACAGAGTCTTCAAATGTTGGATCTCGGAGAGAGTCATCTCCGGTGAGGATGATATCATCCACATAGACAATAATAATAGACCTCTTACGGTTGGTTGTCTTGATGAACATAGTGTGATCGTAATTGCATTGGTGATATCCAGCAGCCTTTGACCACAGTTGTTAATTTTCCAAACCATGCCCTTGGTGATTGCTTTCAGCCATATAGAGATTTCCTCGGTTTGCACACCTTGCCTTGAGTATGAGGATTGATAAAACCGGGAGGTACATTCATATAAACCTCTCTCGGTGAGGTCCCCATTTAGAAAAGCATTTTTGATGTCCAATTGGTGAAGAGGCCAGTCAAGTTGGACAGCTAGAGAGATCAGAACCCTGACAGTGTTGAGTTTTGCCACTGGTGCAAAAGTTTCCTTATAGTCAATGCCATAAGTTTGAGTGAATCCCCTAGCTACCAATCTGAATTTGTACTTGTCAATAGTGCCATCAGCATTGTATTTTATAGTGAATAACCATCTGCAACTGACTGTCTTCTTGCCCTGTGGGAGAGGTGTCAAATCCCAAGTATGATTATCCGTAAGTGTCTTTGTCATCTGCTGTTTTAACAAAGCAGACCTTCCATTTATCATTTTGAAGGGCCTCTCGAATATTTTTAGGAATAGAGTGAGAGTCCAGGTACTGTGAAAACATGGCAAAGGCAGGAGATAACTTATCATAAGATAAATAAGAATGAATAGAGTGATCAGTGCATGATCTCTTTCCCTTCCTAAGAGCAATAGGCCTATCATCAATGTCGCAGTGCTGAGGATCAGTAGATTGCTGAGTGTCGACAAGGCTCAGGATCGCAGGCTCTGGGTCGACAAGACTCTCTTGTTCAGGAGGTTGCTGAGGAGTATTAGGTCAGAGAGAGTCGTAGCAGGTCATCAAGTTCGACCTCGCTTGAGGATCGATGAGAGTTCTTTGAGGTTAAGAGTTTCTTTGAGGAAGGGTTTAGGTCAATTTCAATCAGGTTTCCATCAGTGAATGGCTCAGTAGGTTTGCTGTAATAAGGGGTCCTTTCAAAGAATTTTACATCCATAGAATTGTAAAATTTCTTTTCAATAGGGGAATAACACTTGTAACCTTTTCTGTCCTTTGCATAACCTAGGAAAATGCACTTGTGAGCTTTAGGATCAAGTTTACTTCTGTGTTGAGCATGGATATACACAAACACAGTACAACCAAAGATCTTTGGAGGCAACTAGGAAACAAGATGATGGCAGGAGTGTGTGGTTAGTAGGGTTTGGCGTGGAGTTTTGAAACCTAACACTCTGCTGGGAAGTCTGTTGAGTAAATAAGTTGCAGTCAGTATAGCTTCACCCCACATATATTTAGGAACATGTGTGGTGAACATGATTGATCTGGCCATTTCCAAAGTAGTAGTGCTGTTCTTTCTCTCAAGAACCCCATTCTCACTGAGGTGTTTCCACACAACTACTGATATGAACAATTCCTCTATCTCACAAGAAGGTACTCGAGATTAGACTCATAGTATTCTAGAGCATTATCGTCTTTAAGATCTTGACCTTAGTATCAAATTGAGTGGAGACCATATGATAAAATTCTTAAAAGATAGGGCCAACTTCAGATTTGTCTTTCATTAAAAAAAACCCAAGTGTTCTGGTATGATCATCAATAAAGGTGACAAACCACCTTTTCCCTGTTATACTTTTCACCCTAGAGGGTCCCACACATCTTTGTGTATTAAGGTGAAGGGGGTGAGGAATGCAAATGAGGTAACTTAGCATACACATTTTGTAAGTTTAGCAAATTGACAAATATCACATTGAAGGTCATTCAGATTACATCCTTTAAACAATTCAGAGTTAAAGATTTTAAGTAACCAAAACTTGGATGTCCTAATCTATAATGCCATAACATGATATTGTCTAAAGTCTGGAGGAGCAGTCGTCTGAGGGCGATCGATCTTCTTGATCTTCATGCCTTCAGGTTGACGAGAAACAATCCAGCCGCAAGGTTTAGCCTTCCCAATCACTTTCTCGTGAAGTAGGATCCTGGAATGTGCACCGATTTTCCTTAAAAACAACAGTCCAATTCAAATCTTTAGTGAGTCTCTTGACAGATATAAGATTGCGAGTCTAAGTTTGGAACAAATAGGACATCCTGTAGGCATATCTTATTAGTGAGTTTAACATTTCCAACACCTTTTGCACGAGAGATAGATCCATCGCCAGCTTTTAATGTTATGAATTTGGTGACAAGGCATATAGTTGGTTATAAGGTTTTATTACTAGTCATATGGGAGGATGCCCGAGAATCAACAATCCATGTTTCATTGCTAAGGAAGAGTAGAATTTACCTGTATGAGTATGAGTAGCAACATCAATAGAGTGACTACCTTCCTTTGTTGATTCAGAAGGCTTTGAATGCGACAAATCGAGCATTCATCTGGTTGTCATTCTCCTCCTCACCGATGTGTATCCGCCTTGACTTTCCCTCGATAGGTTTGAGGTTTTGAGGAGTTAGGCTTGCCATGGAGCTTCCAGTAGCTTGTCCTTGGTGTGATTTGTGCGTTTGCGGTGATCACGAGCGCTTTCCAGTTTTCTCAAGAGGCTTCTTGTATGTCTCAAAGAACCTCAGCAGACCTTCCCGATCGGCCACAGGCAAAGCACCTTGAGTAGGGTTGTCGCAGGGGATTTGAAGCATGACTTTTCTCCTACTTTCTTCATGTTTGACCTCGGCAAACATGGATTTGAGATTTGGAAGAGGTTTGGTGGCAAGAATTCTTCCTCTAACATCATCAAGAGTAGGATTCGATCCAGGTGAGGAACACGAATACTCTCTTCTTTTCTATGATGTCTTTATAAAGAGCAACATCCTTGACATCATTCCATGAGTGAGTTTCTAACATATCTAAGTGTTGCCAAGCCTTAGATAGTTGATTGAAATATTGAGTTCTGAGACATATCCCCTTGCCTCGCAAGTTTGAATCGAGCTTCTAGTTCATATACCTCGGATGTATTATCCTTCTTGGAGTAAAGATCTCGGCATTATCCTGCATTTCTTTGGCGATTATCATACATCATAAAGTTTTCACTTATCTCTTTTGTCATTGACCTCGTGAGGATGGTCATGAGTTGATTATTTGTTGTGTCCCATGCTTCAAAACCGGGTCGGGCCAAAGAAAGTGTGTTTTGTTCCGCACAAGTATCCCATCTTACTTTGTCCGAGTAAATGTACATTTTCATAGACCTTGACCATAATGAGATAGTTGTTACCATCAAGTCTATGGTTTGTATAAGAAGAGGAGTTGGCAGATTCCCGGTCGGTGAGGTCACTGAGAGTCTCACGAGGTTGAAGTAATGTCGGATGTGGAAGACATTCTTGAAATATGAGTTTTCTGTGGAAAAAGTTAGAACACAAATGGCTCGATACCATGAAGAGAGTTTGAGAATGTGTTAACACAAGAGTAAACTTCAACTTCTATTTTATTCATTGATAATGTGGAGTATATGTAGATACAATTGAGGAGTTTGAAAGGTCCTAGACAAGATAGTGACCTTTCATAGAAAAAGTAAAAGCTATAAATGAGGCTAGATGCTTTTAGTCTCTTACATAATAAATGTCTATGACATAAAGTGAACTAGAGTAAAAGCTATGTCTATGATTAGAGTTTGACATATTAATTGTTTATATGTACTACAATTAATATGTCTCTTTATAAATAAATAAAGTGTGTACTGAAAATCCGGCACATGAGTTCAATTGAGTTCAAGACCTCTTGAACCTCACAGAACTTATCAAGATGTTGAATATTGCCACATATATATATATATATATATATATATATATATATATATATATATATATATATATATATGAAAAATATATGTAACAATATACATATTTAATTAATCAACTTAATTAATATCTTGTATTTAATTTATTCATAATAAATAAATAAATATCACCATATTAATTTACCACTATAACCTTTATAGTATGAGATAAATTCTTTCCATATTTGGTCATCAACTATAACCGCATTTTAATCCGACTCGATGTTCATATGTGTGTGACCCGATCGGCTTCGAATATGTTGGCGTGAAGCACAAATTGCAAATTACGAACATGCCCTTTCATACCTAACGATCACGGGATAGCGTCTAACAACACACCGTGACCCCCAATAATCGGAAGAGTCAAATGCAATGGCTACTACGTTTAATGCGAAACAGTTACCGTGTTAATTACAATCCTATCGCTGTAATAATATACATACGGTCGTTTGTCGAGTGTCAACACATCAACGACCATATCTTATAATCTGGATACCATGCTCTCTCGAAGTAACCCGATTAGGTTTAGGACACTATTTCAACATTAACCTCATATCATATTGCCGCAGCAGGGTCAGTATCAGCACAATGACGATTAAACAATTAAACAATTAAGAATCAGACATCTCCATTTAATTGTTGATTACCTTTCTTTTTTAGCCAAGATATTTCCAAAAATATCCTTGTGAGTGTGACCTACTGTTTCAGATATCAAAGTACGCCCCGAGTATGCCACCGCAGGGTCGGTAAGTGACCCGACGAGTTCACAAAATCCTATCCTTTCGGAGACCAAGCCTTGAATTTTGATAGGGGTGAAGGCCATCCGCAGGGAGCCGTAATCAAAGCGGCTCGAGGCATCATTTCTCTCACGTGCTTGTGTCAACAGTAGAGGCCGTGGGGTCGGTTGTCACATTCCCCGCTCCCACTCGTTATTTTGAAAATTAGGTAGTCTTATTAGGATTTTCAAAATTTCTTTCAATCCGAAAAACAATAAAACATGAACATTTAAATTAATCCTCCCACTAATTTATCGGTTCAAAATACCGTCTAACTAGTGTCAATATATTCACGATTTTCCAATTTTATGGATTTATAAAAATACCTTGTGTTGACACTACACAATTTAAAATTCACCAATAATTTTATAATCCTAATACATTGGGACTTATGAATTTTTCAATAATTTAAAACAATAAATCACGAGATTCAACGCTCCGACTAGATTATCGGTTTCAAATACCGTCTAACTAGTGACACTATATTCATGATTTTCCAGTTTATCGATTATTTAGAAAATCTCTTGTGTAGACACTACACAATTAAAATTTACCAAAAAATTTTATAGTCCTAATTATGTCATGATGAAAGTTTTAGGATTATAAAATTTTACAATAAATCAAGAAAAACAATCATCAACTTATCGGTTCCAATACCGTCTAGTTATCGTCCTATCTTTTCTCGATTTTCCAATTTTATGATTATTAAAATCCTTTTTGTGTAGACACTACATAATTATATCCTCAAAGAATTTTAGATCCAAAATTAAATTTACCCCATAAATTTATTTATATCATGTGAATTTTATATCTCAATAAAATTCCGTTTCCTTTAATTCATTTAATTTACTATTAATCTAAATTAATTATCGTTTTAATGCATGTCTAATTAATGCCAAAATTAATTATTTACATTTAAGTATATGCCACGAGTGGAATTCATGAATATGATGCATGACATGGTTATATCACATAAATAATCACATAAGAAAATAAATGCGAAAAATAAACCACTGAGATGGACCTTTGGTACCACCGTATCTAATCTATCAACTGAAAAAAAAAAAAAAAAAACCCTACATTTAAAGGATTTACTAATTTCTAATTGTTTCTGCCGCCGCAATGTATATTATCAAACTGGTCTGTTTTTTTAAAAAAAAAAGCTTCATCCGATTTGGTAGGACGCTTTTACTCTCGTCGTTGCAGCGCGGGTTCGAACCTCTCTAGTTGCACTTTTTCTTCTTTATTCTTCAAAAACAACTTTTTTTTCTGGAAAACTCCAAAAATTCAGATCAATGGAGAATCGAACCTGGGTTCATTATATAAAAAATGCATTTACAACTTTTTTTTTCTGGAAAACTCCAAAAATTCAGATCAATGGAGAATCGAACCTGGGTTCATTATATAAAAAATGCATTTTCACCACCACGCCATCGTGCTCATTGTCAGGATACTCCACGAAAATATTCAAAGACACCAGAGCCGTCGAATTAATCTAAATTCTAATTACAAAGAAATTAAATTACAACAAATAAATTACATAAAATCATATACCCAGAAAAATTTAGGTTTACAATAGATCTAACAGTAAACAAGTACCAACCCCAATTCATCTCGTCAACCAAATCATTCAATCACGCATATATATAATAAACATATAAAAGATGTAATTTTTATTCAATTCCACACCTTATTAATTAATTATGCAATCGAGAACGCAAAATCGCTTTAACCTGGCTCTGATACCACATTCTGGATATACAAAAACCCGAATCCGGATCCGATCCATAATTGGATCGTCAGATCTGATTCACAGCACCGATCGAGACGCTCGATAATGCACAGCATAAGCTACGAATTAAATTCGCATACGATTTTACCATGATTTAATTCACATAATTAATTAATTAACTACAAGAATGTCTAAGATTTACCCAACCGGAGAGGAGCCGTGACCCTTCGGGTTGCATCTCCAAGCGACGGATCGGTGAACATCGATCCCGCATTTGAACCTCCTCGAATATGCCTTCAATAAAAACCTAATTTTTCTTTCTTCACGATTGCTAAGGCAGAAAACAAAATTTCTCTATTTTTTCCTAATAGGCGTCGCCTATTTTATTCTAAAAGTGGCATTAGTTTTTGTTCTAATTTTGTGTTGGGAGAAACTCTCTTTTTATAGGAAAATAAATTATAATTTGAGAATTTATCTTTTACACACAAATTTATCTTTTCCTTTTAGAAAAATAAAACACTTATCCAGTAGGAAAACAAATTTTCTATTTATCCAATAAGAAAGCTAATTTCTTATTTATAGTTATTTAACAAATAAATAATTGTATTTTTCCACATAATAATTAATTAAGAGAAAATTTCTTTTCCCAAAATAATTAAATGTGGCGCCATTTTTACCAATTAGGATAATAGAAAATGTCTTTTCTATTTTACGTATTATTTACCGAATAAATAATATCCGCATATTCATTAAATAGACCAACTATTTAACTTTATCTCGAGGTTCCAAAATACGAGAATTCAATCGCGTGTTAGGAGCCAATCCGGAAACCATGGACCTATAACCAATAGCTACAATAAAATAAATAAAATATTCATCAAACAAAATATTTCTACTCAACTTATTAATTCCGGAATTACGTCACATAATTCTGAAACTGAACTCTATCGATTATAGATATAACTTATTCTCAGAGAGTCGAGTCAATAAGTGTCCATTGATATAATCATTACATACAGACTAACCCTCCATAGACTATCCGTATCGAAGCGGGAATATTTCCGTAAACCTTCTTCATTACATCTTATCCTTATTTACCATTAACCCACTAATGATCAATTAGTTCATAACCAATACGAACTCGGCCGATCGATCAGTTTCTAGGATTAACAAATAAGGGGATTGTCTTTCTACTTCCCGCAGGAAGGAATGGATTCATATATGTGAGACACACTTCTCACTCATTCCAGAATAGTGCCAACATAAAAGTGATTCGGACCACGCCTCTTAGCAATCCTTAAGGAACACATCAAACCCTATCATGAAATAAGCAGGAGTCTGCAATCACTTCAGGATTAAGGTTAATCCATATATGATCATCTTGTGATTTAATAAGATTTCTCAATTACGGAATTATATGAGAAATGCATATTAAATCGGTCGAGTACTATATGACTATATCATCTATAAATGCCCCACTTAGATAACCAATATCGACGGTCCGGATAAGACGGTCACACCTTAAGTGTTCTGGGTGCATTAATTAATGGTGGTTTAATCAATAGACCCCATACTTTGATTAAGTTCACCACGGACTAACAGTTCAAGTGTATCACCATAAACTTAATCCTCAAGTGTGACACACACTAAGTTATATGGCTACATATGATACGACTTGGGGTTTTCAGTAGTGTATTACTTACAAGCACGAAGCAAGTAATAAAATGAGAATAAATATGTCATTTATTAATTATTAAAATAATTACATAAATTGTCTTTCGGGCGCTACTTCCAACAATAGGAGCACATAAAGAACATAAGATCATGCTTAATACCATATCTAGTCTACGAGAAACATACCAAAGCATAACAACGCCGAACTCACATCCTATCTCCACTACTCGTAACTTAACTGCATAAAACATTTTACATAAAAGTAACTACAAAACAAAATAACCTTCTTAAAACATAGTTTGGAATGTATACAATATTAAAACAACTTAAAGGTTTGATCTTTAAATTAAAAACAGAACCTTTTGATAAGAAGAACTCCTTGCCGTTAGGCAGCCAAAACCCAACCAAAAATGAATTACAATTAGCCTTTGAAACCTCAAGAACCTACAAACACCAAACCCTAATCTCAAAGCCAAGAACCAAAACTTAACAAGATCAATCTACGAATTAACGAAAGACTACGATAATTACCTTATTGAGAAGAAGCAAGATCCAAAGTGCTCTACATCAGGATCTCGCCTTGAACTAAGTCTTTGATGCGTGGACATGTCTGGACAAGGTCGGACACGCCCTACACACACTAAAATCGTCATTGAACCGAGAGCAATGCTCGGTTCGGCGTGCCGGGTTGATCTGGACACGCCACGCTCTCGTCACATGCGGGACATAACCTGGGCACCCCAGGACAAAAGCGGGGCTTTTCTGGGCACTGACATGACGATTTACCAAGGGATTCCTCGGTTCGGCGTGCTTGGGAAGGTGGAAACTCCAAAAACACAATTTTGATGAAGTCTAGTGCTCCTTGGAGCATTTTATAGACTTCTTAGGGCTTTAGTCGTTTTCCCATTACTTGAAGGAAAGGAAAAGCTAAAAAAGAAAAGAAAAAGGAAAAGAGAAATTGAATGGACTAAAATACCCTTACAAAGAAGTGAGGGGTTTTACATTCTCCCCTCCTTATAAGAAGTTTCGTCCTTGAAACTTGATGCACCAGGTAATGAAGGAAACTCGAAGAAAAGAGAAAGTCCACAAACAAAATGGTCTTGATGAGCTTGATTAAAGCCTAAACGTCAACATCCTAGACAACAGTTTTAACACCCAAGCTTTCCTAACTTAGGCTTGCCCAAGTTTTCCGAACTTAGGCTTTGATATACCATCATGCGCGCCCCGCCCGGATACCGAGTCCTTATCCAGCAATAGGACGTTCGACACGTGACATTTAGAGTAAACCCTAAATCCCACGTATTAAAACAACTTATCCAACAATATTAAAACAACTTAAAGGTTTGATCTTTAAATTAAAAACAAAACCTTTTGATAAGAAAAACTCCTTACCTTTAGACTAACCGAACCCAACCAAAAAATGAACTACGATTAGCCTTCGAAACCTCAAGAAAACCCAAATCTCAAAGCCAAGAACCAAAACTTACCAAGATCAATCTACGAATTAACGAAAGACTACGATAATTACCTTATTGAGAAGAAGCAAGATCCAAAACTGCTCCTAAATCTTGATCTGCCTTGAAACTGAGTCTCTGATCTGCAGACATGCCCTGGACAAGGTTAGACACGTCCTGGACACCAAAACTGGGTCGCTGAACCGAGAGCAATGCTCGGTTCAGCATGCCGGTTGATCCTGGACACGCTCTGGGCTGTCTGGGACATGTATTGGGCACTCTAGAACAAATTTGTGGCACAGCAGAATGCTTTACCGAGGGGATTCCTTGGTTCAGCATGCTAGGAAGGGTGGAAACTACAAAAACACGATTTTGATGAAGTCTAGTGCTCCTTGGAGCCTTTTTAAAGATTTCTCAGGGCTCAGGTCGGTACTCCCATTACTTGAAGGAAAAGAAAAGCTAAAAAGAAAAGAAAAAGGAAAAGAATTTTGAATGGACTAAAATACTTTAGGTGAGAGGTTTTACCAATAAAAAGGTAAATTACTTAAATTTTAAATGACCAAACAACTTATTAATTGATGTCTCCTTAAATATTATGAGAGTTAAAAAATGCCTCAAATAAATTGGAGCAGGGAGTAATTAATAATGGTGGTCGCTAAAAAAAATTGGTCATAAGTAGTAAGGAAGATGACAAAATAAGATCTGAAAATAGGAAAAAAAAGACATTTTAGTAATAGGCTGCGTTTTATCCTTTTCTCAACCACTATATTTTTTTTGCTTTTTCATCATTTTAGATAAAAAAACAGTCTCCACAATCTTTAACCTAAAAAAAAATTAAAAAAATGAGAAAAGTCACTAGAAGAAAAATTCCGTCCACATGTGATATTTTTGGAAAAGAATTCTGGTGACCTCACCGTTGATTGTGGTCCTACATCTTTAATAGGTAACTAAAACAGGCGGTTTTTTTTTTTTTTTTCCTGAGAAAAAAAATAGGCAGGTTTAAACACGAACCAAACATAAACCACAACATACCCTAGGGGCCAACCTACACTATTTAAGGTGGAGTCATATGACTGTATATTGATCCAGAATTTTTTTTCTAATGTTAAAATGATGTTGTTTTGTTGTTAAAAAAATCAGTTTTAGGCTTCGGTGATACAACTGAAACGAATTTCTAGATAAAAAAAATATAGTTTTAAAATTCGGTGAAATTTCATCTGAAACAAATTTCATATCCATAGGTGAAATACAACATAGCCAAATAATTAAACAGAGAGATGCGTGCTGAGGAGAAATGAATAAAAATAGGGGTTTTATTGCAAGACACTCATTTTTTACTTCTCGTGTGCATTACTCCCAAAGTCATCACAAAAAATTACTTCGGCATCCGGAGATTTTTTAATAAAGGGAAAGTCGGTGCCACTGGTGTTCGTTGTTGAACACCAACGCGTCGATAATCATCGTGTGTGTCGATGTCGATGTCACTAATGTTGGTGTTCAACAACGAACACCATGCGCAAGACCGACGCGTTCCTTTATAAAAGTGTCAAAAGCTTAAACGCGATCCATCGGTGTTCGTTGTTGAAAACCAACGTCAGTGTCACCGACGTTTTTTTCATCGACGTTTATATAAGTGTCAACAACGAACACCAGTGTCATCGACGTTTTTTTCATCCGTAAAAATAATCAAAAAATGATGACAATAGTAAAAAGAGATGAGCCAATAAAACCACTAAAAATATTATGATTTTTTTTTTTAAATTTGTATTCTTACTTTATTCTTTGTTTTATATTGTGAAGTATAAAGTGTCTATGGGTGTAAACTATTTTAGTGGAATCATGAATTGCGAGGACATTAATGGATTTTTGACGCAGTGTATCACATGTTCAAGGACATAAACAATGGGCTAATATAAAACTTAGAGGCTCTCTTACTTTAGTTTTTATTATAAGAGAGACGTTGGCTCATAAGGGGTGCATTGCATGCAGCCTTCATTCATACATCTCTCTTTCATATAATGCACTTTCATCGTGTTTGTGAAATGTCATAAATGAAATATTGTAATGTTATAAATGAAAGATTGTAATTTAATTCACTTGATACAACTTTTATACAATAACTGTATTGTAAAATTTGTCTAGAATTGGGTGTAAAATTAAGGGAAACTTGGAAATTTATATCTCAAAAGTTAAATATTTGATATATATGTGCCGCAGAAAGTTATTTGCTAAATACGCCTCGCAGGAGCGACGCACACAACCCACAAACGACACGCAAGCGTCACGCGTGACCGACGTACGCATCCCACATACACCGCGCACCTTTCGTGGTGTATAAAAGCACCAAAAATCTTAATATTGTAAAAAAAAAATAGACTAAATGTGAAGACCCTGATCCGGATACCGAGCAAAAGATATAAAATTTAACTTTTGAGGTGTCCGGATGAGGGTCATCGCATTTAGTCTATTTTTTAGGAATATTCGGATTTTAGCTGCATTTATACACCACGAAAGGTACGCGGCGTATGCGGGATGCGTACGCCGGTCACGCGTGATGCGTGCGCAGCGTATGCAGGTTGCGTGTGTCGGTCACGCGTGACGCGTGCGTCGCTCCTGCATGACATATTTAGCAAATAACTTCCAGCGGGGCATATATATCAGATATTTAACTTTTGAGGTATAATTCTTTGTTTTTCTTCTTCTTCTTGATCATCTTTGATTATACCGATCCATGTATTCATAAACATATTATTTGATCGATCAGCTTTGCATCTCAAAGAAAGTCACTCTTTAATGCATGGTTCAACCGTTTCTTAATGGAAATAATTTCCATCCTATTGAAGGATCAGCGGCGTAACGAGGATCTTGAAATCAGCCAAATCAAGCAAGAAAGATCAAGTGTAACAAAGTATGATGATATGAAGACAATCCGAGATTAAGTTATATGATCCTAATTAAGATGAAGATAAAATTCATCAAGTTCCTAGCCGGGAATAGAATCATCTGATTTCTTAGGTATCTGCAATAACATTTTGTTATAGCAGTTTTCTATGTTAAAATGGCGGATATTTCATCATTATCAAGGATGGGCGGCGGCGATGACAAGTCAATCCATGGCCGCTACCGAGACATACTTGTCTACTCCTGGCTTTTTGGGAGATAGCAGAAACATTTGTTTGACGTCTTGTGATACTGTCTTAAAGGCTTTGAATTGTGGATCACCACCACCGTTGATGCTCGGGTTGCGTTTGATTAACGGTGCTTGAACCGGGATTTCGCCTTGAAGCATATTAACCATAGAAGACATGGATGGCCTGAGAGTAGGAGATGGATTGGTGCATAATAGTGCCACACTTTACATTGTCATAGCTTCTTCAGATGTATAATGTGCTCCAAGACTTGGATCCACTAGCTCTAAAAGATTTCCTTGTTCTTGTAGAACATAGGCCCAATCAAGTAGATACACAAACTCTTCTTTTGGCCTATAGTTTGTGTTGCTTTTGCACTCACAATCTCCAACATAACCACCCCGAAACTGTAGAGGTCTGCTTTATCTATCAATTAACCCCTCATTGCATACTCTGGTGCCATATAACCTCTGTACACAACAACAAGCAAGTCAAGATTTATTCTAACAATTGGATTATGATTTAATCCACTGAAAAATAGGCTCACTCACACGGTTCCTGCAATTCACGTGCTAATGTGCGTGTTCTCTTCTTCATTTAGCTTGGCTAATCCAAAATTTGATATCTTCGCATTGAGATCTTTATCAAGAAGCATATTTGTAGCCTTTATATCACGATGGACAAGCTTATCTTCTTTCTTAGTCAGGTTTTTTTAAAGAATATTCGGATTTTAGCTGCATTTATACACCACGAAAGGTAAGCGGCGTATGCGGGATGCGTACGTCGGTCACGTGTGACGCGTGCGCTGCGTGTGCGTGACGCGTGAGCTGCGTGTGCGTGATGCGTGCGTCGCTCCTGCCTGGCATATTTAGCAAATAACTTCTCGCGGGAAATATATATCAAATATTTAACTTTTGAGGTATAATTATTTTTTTCTTCTTCTTCTTGATCATCTTTGATTATACTGATCCATGTATTCATAAACAAATTATTTGATCGACCAGCTTTGCATCTCAAAAAAAGTCACTCTTTAATGCATGGTTCAACCGCTTCTTAATAGAAATAATTTCCATCCTATTGAAGGATCAGCGGCGTAACGAGGATCTTGAAATCAGCCAAATCAAGCAAGAAAGATCAAGTGTGACAAAGTATGATGATATGAAGACAATCTGAGATTAAGTTATATGATCCTAATTAAGATGAAGATAAAATTCATCAAGTTCCTAGCCGGGAATAGAATCATCTCGATTTCTTAGGTATCGCAATAACATTTTGTTGCAGAAGCTTTCTATGTTAAAATGACCTGATATTTCATCATTATCAAGGATGGACAACGACGATGACAAGTCAATCCATGGCCCTTTACCAGACATACTTGTCTGCTCCTGGCTTATGTGGGAGATAGAAGAAACATATGTTTGGCTGTCTTGTGATAGTGTCTTAAAGGCTTTGAATCATGGATCACCACCACCGTTGATGCTCAGGTTGCGTTTGATTAACGGTGCTTGAACCGGGTTTTCGCCATGAAGCATCTTAACAACAGATGACATGGATGGATTGGTGCATAATAGAGCCACACTAAACATTGTCATAGCTTCTTCAGCAGTATACTGTGGTCCAAGACTTGGATCCACTAGCTCTAAATGATTACCTTGTTCTTGTAGAACATCGGCCCAATCAAGAAGATACTTAAACTCTTCGTTTGGCCTGTAGTTTGTGTTGCTTTTCCCACTCACAATCTCCAACATAACCACTCCGAAACTATAAACATCTGTTTTATCTATTAGGTAACCCATCATTGCATACTCTGGTGCCATATAACCTCTGCACACAACAACAACAAGAAGAAGAACAAGTCAAGATTTTTCTAACCATTGGATTATGATTTAATCTACTGACAAATAGGCTCACTCACGCGGTTCCTGCAATTTGCATGCTAATGTGCATGTTCTCTTCTTCATTTAGCTTGGCTAATCCAAAATCTAATATCTTCGCATTGAGATCTTTATCAAGCAGCACATTTGTAGCCTTTATATCACGACGGACAATTTTTATGCGCGATTCTTCATGAAGATATGTTAGTCCTCTTGCTATGCCTAAGCTTATCTTTTTTCTTGTCTCTCAATCCAAGTGAAGAGGCTGTTTTTCATGATCTAATAAAACCAAATCAAACGAAAGAACATATAATGTGAATTATATCGCATGATCAGAAAATGAACATATGCTTACCAAAAAGTGCTCGTGCTAGCGAGTTATTTTCCATGTATTCGTACACCAGCATTAACTGATTTCCTTCTATACAGCACCCATAAAGCTTCACCAGGTATGGATGATGCAAGGCAGAGATCATCCCGATTTTCGCATAAACGAATTCACGGTTGCCTTGTCTTGACTTTGAAGATAGTTGCTTAACAGCAATAACTGCACCATTTGCTAATACACCCTATTTTAGAAAAAAATGTTTTGAATGCAAAAATTCAGGAAACTATGTAACAAGATTTTGACAAATAGGAAAAGTATAACAACCTTGTAAACCGGTCCAAATCCTCCTTCTCCAATTTTGTTGACAGGGTCGAAATTTCTAATAACAGTTTTGATCTATCTTAAAGTAAAGTAACCAGTTTGCAGATGCAGGCTTTTAAGCTCTGCAAACAACAAGAAGAAAATTCAGCATTTGTTTGGCGATTACATTAACAATGTAATTGGACTATGAATTTCATTAGAAACCTTGATCTTGGCTTGATTTGCCTCCACAAGTACCCTTTTCTCCAGGAGAGAAAGACTCATCAATATAACCGCCACGACCAAAGTGCACAAGGCAACAACAACTCCGATGATAGCTCTCGTAGATAACCTGTCTTGGTGTCAAAGTCTCTGAGGAATGAAATAGAGATGTAATTCAATCAAGGACATTGAGATTATTTGAGATATAATATTATATATATATATAATATATATATATAAGAGTGAAAGTTACAAACTTGACGTCACCTTAATTGCGAGATATCAAAGGTCCATAAACACCTCTATCTGGAATTCTTTGTAGTTCCTATCTATCCTGTCTGGCCCAAGTGAATCTCCAATGTGCTTCCATTAACTAATACATCATTCAACTCCTTAGAATTCGATTCCAAACCCACGGCTTCTTCCATGATATTGAAAAACTTTTCCTGCATAAATTCTCTAATATGATGAAGATGTCAAAAAAAAAGAAAAGAAAAGAAAAGCTAATCTTACTTACATGTATTGACACGTCAAATGTACGTTTTCCAATGCTCTTGAAAGTCGTGTCGTTAGAGTACATAATTTACGCAAAATGTAGTTCTTTAACCATCTTTCTTAGTTGCCTCGGGATTATGATTTAATCTCTTTGAAAAAAGAGGCTCACTCACCCGGTTCTGCAATTCGCGCGTGCTAATGTGCATGTTCTTTTCTTCATTTAGCTTGGCTAATCCAAAATTTGATATCTTCGCATTGAGATCTTTATCAAGCGACACATTTGTAGCCTTTATATCACGATGGGCGGGCTTATCTTCTTTCTTAGTCAGGTTTTTTTTAAAGAATATTCGGATTTTAGTTGCATTTATACACCACGAAAGGTAGGCGGCGTATGCGGTATGTGTACGTCGGTCACGCAGCGTGATCACGTCTGGCTAGCGTATGCGGGTTGTGTGTCGTCGATCCAGCGTCGCGTCATTGTGTGTGTGCGTGACGCGTGCGTTGCGTGTGCGTGACGCGTGCGTCGCTCCTGCATGGCATATTTAGCAAATAACTTCTCGCGGGGAATATATATCAAATATTTAACTTATGAGGTATAATTCTTTTTTTCCTCCTTTTTCTTAATCATCTTTGATTATACCGATCCATGTATTCATAAACAAATTATTTGATCGATCATCTTTGCATCTCAAAGAAAGTCACTCTTTAATGCATGGTTCAGCTGCTTCTTAATGGAAATAATTTCCGTTCTATTGAAGGATCAGCGCTCCCAACGAAGCCAACATAAATCCGATCCGAATAAAAAAAAAAGAAAAGGCAATTTCATTATGGTGCGTAATGAGGATCTTGAAAACTTGACCAAATCAAGCAAGAAAGATCATGTGTGACAATGTATGATGATATGAAGAGAATTTGAGATTAAGTTATATGATCCTAATTAAGATGAAGATAAAATTCATCAAGTTCCTAGCTGGGAATAGAATCATCTGATTTCTTAGGTATCTGCAATAACATTTTGTTGTAGAAGCTTTCTATGTTAAAATGGCTTGATATTTCATCATTATCAAGGATGGACGACGACGATGACAAGTCAATCCATGGCCATTTACCATACATACTTGTCTGCTCCTGGCTTCTATGGGAGATAGCAGAAGCATCTGTTTGACTATCTTGTGATAGTGTCTTAAAGGCTTTGAATCTTGGATCACCACCACCGTTGATGCTCGGGTTGCGTTTGATTAACGGTGCTTGAACCGGGATTTCGCCTTGAAGCATCTTAACAACAGAAGACATTGATGGCCTGAGAGTAGGAGATGGATTGGTGCATAATAGAGCCACACTTAACATTGTCATAGCTTCTTCAGCTATATACTGTAGTCCAAGACTTGGATCCACTAGCTCTAAAAGATTACCTTGTTCTTGTAGGACATAGGCCCAATCAAGAAGATACACAAACTCTTCTTTTGGCATGTAGTTTGTGTTGCTTTTCCCACTCACAATCTCCAACATAACCACCCCGAAACTATAGACGTCTGCTTTATCTGTTAAATAACCCCTCATTGCATACTCGGGTGCCATATAACCACTGTACACAACAACAACAGCAACAACAACAAGTCAAGCTTTTTCTAACCATAGATTGGATTATGATTTAATCTATTGACAAATAGGCTCACTCACATGGTTCCTGCAATTCGCGTGCTAATGTGCGTGTTCTCTTCTTCATTTAGCTTGGCTAATCCAAAATCTGATATCTTCGCATTGAGATCTTTATCAAGCAGCACATTTGTAGCCTTTATATCACGATGGACAATTTTTATGCGTGATTCTTCATGAAGATATGTTAATCCTCTTGCTATGCCTAAGCTTATCTTCTTTCTTGTCTCCCAATCCAAGTGAAGTGGCTGTTTTTCATGATCTAATAAAACCAATTCAAACGAAAGAACATATAATGTGAATTATATCGCATGATCAGAAAATGAACATATGCTCACCAAAAAGTGCTCGTGCAAGTGAGTTATTTTCCATGTATTCGTACCAAAGATTAAGCGATTTCCTTCTATCAAACAACCATAAAGCTTCACCAGGTTTGGATGATGCAAGCGAGAGATCATCCCGATTTCGATGAATGAATTCACGGTTGCCTTGTTTTGACTTTGAAGATAGTTGCTTAACAAGAATAATCGCACCATCCGCTAATCATACTATACCAAAAATAATGTTTTGAATGCAAAAATTCAGGAAACTATATAACAAGATTTTGACAACAAATATGAAAAGTATATCAAGTGTCAATTCTGATAACAACCTTGTAAACCGGTCCAAATCCTCCCTCTCCAATCTTGTTGACAGGGTCGAAATTTCTAGTAGCAGCTTTGATCTGTCTTAAAGTAAAGTAACCAGTTTGCAAATTCAGGCTTTTAAGCTCTGCAAACATCAAGAAGAAGGAAATTCAGCATTTGTTTGGCAGTTACATTAACAATGTAATTGGACTATGAATTTCATTAGAAACCTTGATCTTGAGCAGATTTGCCTCCTAAGTACCCTTTTCTCCTGAGAGTAAGAATCATCAATATAACCGCCACGACCAAAATGCACAAGGCAACAACAACTCCGATGATAGCTCTCGTAGATAACCCTGTACTGGTGTCAAAGTCTACAGGAATGAAATAGAGATGTAAGTCAGTCAGAGACATCGAGATTATTTGAGATAATATATTATGTCCGAGATATATAGAAGAGTCAAAGTTACAAACTTAGCGTCACCGTAATTCTGAGATATCGAGGTCCATAAACACCTCTATCTGGAATTCTTTGTAGTTCCTTTCTGTCCAATACAAGTGAATCTCAATGTGCTTCCATTAACTAATACATCACTAAACTCCTTAGTAATTCCGATTCCAACCCCACCGGCTTCTTCCATGATATTGAAATCTTGAAGAACAACTTTTCCCTGCATAAATTCTCTAATATGATGAAGATGTCAAAAAAAAAAAAAAAAAGGAAAAGAAAAGAAGAAGCTAATCTTACTTACTTGTATTGATACGTCAAATATACGTTTTCCAATGCTACTGAAAGTCGTGTCGTTAGAGTACATAATTTCTGCAAAATCTAGACGCACACGGTAGCTACCTTTTCTCATACAAAGACCATAATACTTAAGGGAAGAAGGGGCAAGGCGAGCCGTTTTATAGAACTCTGCACCACCGATATTGAGTGAGAATGAGTTTGTTGCAATATAATTGGCATCGTCAAATCCCATGAACACCCCCGAGCTGGTATAAGCCCATTTCTCTGAGGATGAATAGAAATACGACGGACCCTCATTGTGTAAATCCTCTTCATATAGTTTTCCATCAATTACAATTCTGCCTCCCCCACAATTTATGAACAACGAATAATCTGGCAAGGAAATGAAATTGCAGAATTACATATATATATAACTCCATGCTTATATACTGATGAGAGCATCGATTAATAGGTGGGATCCCTCACACTTAGGTTTTTCAGAGCATGGAAGGTCTTTCTTTGAACACCATGGAACTCTAAAGCAATCAATGCAAACAAATTAATCTCATTTCATGAAATGTATGGAAAATCTATGTTAGGGAAAAAGTAGCTGATTTCACGGTATTATATATTAGCACACTCACGAGTTTCCTGTTGAAGATGAATAGCTAGATACCAGATTTCTGATGGAAACAAAAACTGTATTAGTTATAAGAATGATATATTCAATACAGAAGTATTCAAAAAAATATATATATATTTCTTACATTGTAGAGGAAATGCAGTAAGTTGCAGGTGTCTCTGTAAAGTTGTTGTATGACAGATCACTGCAATGAACATTATCACAATATATATTTATGACAAAGGGTTGAAAGTACAAATGTTGTAATCTAGTTTTCTTAAAGTATTGGGTACTAACACTTTTTGTTTACTATCCAGCAACGACGGGGGTATTTCACCAGTAAACGAGTTTGCAGCAAGAAACCTGTCTCGGACAAACATCATAAATGAAGAAACAGAAAGAAAAGAAAAGGACTTGTATGATCAAAATTTTGTTTCCGAGCGAGTAATTAACCTACATATAATCGAAATTCAGTCCCGGTAATGTATTTGGTATTGGACCGGTCAAAACATTGTAGCTAAGATCCCTGCCAGTTCATCAACATTTCAATGAGATCAAAATTGCTATGTATGACATGAAATAGTATGAAAAGCTTAATTGAGAAAAAAACAAATTAACTCACAGAGTTTTTAGATTAGCCATGCCTCCTATATATGCCGGTACTTCACCAACAATCGAGCAGTTTCTCAATATTCTGCAAAATGGAAATGATTTTTTCAAACAAATGTTTGCAAGATCAAATAGCTAGCATAAATATACAGATTAAAAGAAAACTTTCTCACAATGTTTGCATAGATTTCATGCCCTCCAAATTAGGAAATGCCATGCTTGAGGCATTTAAACCAAGTATTCTCCTAGCAACCAGATGAACATGATTCAGATGAAACATTTTTTCACAGTTAATTATCAGTATAATTTTGGTGTGTGTGTGTGTGTGTGTGGATATAATGCTCACAAGCTATTCAAGTTCTTCAACGCCGATATGGCAGATGGAATTGGACCCTCCAGTAGGGTGCCTTGCATATCCCTGCAAAGGATTTCTTCCACACTTGAGATTCCCCACCAAGAAACCATATTTACTAAACAAAAGGAAAATGATACTACACAACATTGTGCCACTATGTACATTGTAATAGAAATAAAAAAATAAAGAAAATGAGATAGCCCATGATATAAAAGATACTAACAGCCTTCCTAATTTTGTCCAGTTGCCGATAAAATCCGGTATTTTACCGGAAATCGCATTGCCATCTAACCTCCTGAAAAAAAAAAAGGCAAAGAAAAAACATAGCTGATATGTTTTGCTGAAGGAGAAAAGAAGAAGGAATTGACATAACCAACAGACTTACAAGTCATTCAACTCCTTAAGATTGCCAAACGTCTCCGGTATTGGCCCCGTAAAATTATTGGCAGAAAGCATTCTGCAAGAAGAACATGTCATCAATCAGTTAATTAAAGTGATTAATTATTGATAAAAAAAATAATAGAAAAAGAGTATACATGTCTTACAGTCTTCTCAAATTTCTCAATCTTCCAAGACTCTTGGGAAGAGGTCCTCCTAACAGATTATCTTCCAAATTCCTAAATGAAAATAACTTGAAATTAGCTGTCCTGCCGGCCATTTTTTAAGACTAGCCAATTAATACAGGTGGTTTCAACTTACAATTGTTGTAAAGTACGAATTTCACCTATTTCATCTGGAATTCCACCGCTTATACGGTTTCCAAATAGTACCCTGCATTTGATTCAAGTTATAATTATATGTTTTCGAGTTTATCGTCGATAAAACTAAACACGAGTATAATTAAATGCCATTTTTGGTAGATATTATTTTAAGAGAAAAAACCAACTTACAAAATGGTGAGAGGAAGCTGGGAAAAGACTGCTGGAATTGATCCATTTATATAATTGCGAGAAAGATCTCTGCCAAAAATTAAATATAGTAGACCATTCAAGAAATCAATGAAAAATAAAGTGTCCCATTGTTTTTCTATGGCTATTGCAAATTCTTACCACATGATTGCAATCATTTTATCTTTTTTTTTTTTTTTTTTTTTTTTTCTGAAAGTGGATTAAGATCACTTTTAACAAAAAAAAAAAAAAACAAAAGCAAATGGGATCGAACAAAAATGTGTAAGTAAGCTCACAGCTCGGTTAAATGGGTAAGATTTGCAATCTCTGCAGGCAAAGTTCCCGTCAAATTGAGACCTTTCAGTTCACTGCAGCAATCCATTAATTTTTCAAGTAGAATAAGGGAAATTCCATACATGAACAGAAAATAATAATTACTGTAAATAGAAAGAAAATACTATTTGAAAGTAGTTACATGGTAATGACATGGCATACTGTGTTGTCACTGAAGGAGCAATCACAGGTGACATTGCTCAAAATTCTATCATCAACACTGAAACTGATGTTGAAACCACTTGTTCCTTCTCCACAAGAACTTCTGTTCACATTCCAATGCTTATTCTGCAGCTTGGTTGATATTGTTTCAAGAACTTGCACTGAAAATCATTTCGAAATGTGGGTTTTGTCACAAAATGGATATTTGTTAAGTATGAGACTCAATCCCACAATGCTTATTTTGTGAGGTCTTTTGTTCATCATATAAACGATGCATTTAGTTAATTATGTTTTACCTTGGTAGTAAAATTGAGGCACCAGAAAACCAAATCCTAGGTTCAAGCCTCTGTTGAGGCAAAAAAAAAACAATGTGTGCGTCTATATCAATGGCACAAAAGCATTCTAGTTCACTAAAAAATATTCGTTTAGCGATGATTCATTTATCGAACATTATTTTAAGCCATTTTGTCCAAGTCGGGACCGGAGAAAATTATTTATTTGACGAGGTTATTCATTTATCGATTATTTATTTATCGAGTTTTAAGTGTAGTAGTAATAAGGTGTATTAATTAAAAGATCATTTCCAATAATATGCATGCAAGTAATGGATAACAGGGTATCCAGAAAAGACTCTCTTCTAAAAACTCTGACCTCTCTCTAACCTAATATATACTTTGCCTCCCTTGTTGTTCTTCCTTTTCCGGCGCTGGCCGCGCGCCAAGAGCCACTGGCACCGTGTGTCTTTTTCTTTCTTTTTTTATTCTTTTTTTGGCTATTTTCTTCTCTCTCCCATCTGCTTTGTAAAAGTAGGCCTACGATGTGCATGCTACTTTTTGGTGGGATTTTTGGTCGTCGGCAAGGACGGAGCTTAAGTATGGGCTAAGGGGGGCTCAGCCCACCCAGCCCTTTTTTATTTTTTCTATATAATATGTATGTCCAGTCCATCAACTCTTCAGTTCACCAGAAAATTAGCTTTTCACCCACCTAACATGCCTACTAAAAGAGGCGCCTACTTGTTGAAGCAAAAAAGAAGCATGGCCTTGGGCCTTCAAAATCAATAATTTAAGAGCTCATGAAATTTTGGCTAATATTTATATATATATCTGTATTTATATGAACAAGAAATGTATTATCTTAATGGTTAAGATTTATGTATCTGTATACGTGAGACTTGGTTTCAAATCTTGCAATTTCTACAATAATTTTGTTTTTTAAACCTGGGACTGTGAGCCAAATAAGTAGGCTTTTTTTTTCCTTCCAAACCCAATATTATCACACAGCTTTTTTGATTTATTTTTTATATATATTTTGGTTCTTGGTTTTTATGAAGGCGAGGCCTAAATTTTTTTTGGCACTGGCTGCAAATTTAGACGAGTGACGCTCTCACTAAAAGTATATGTTACAACAAAAAAATGATTCCATTGGGATCACACTTTTATTTCCGACACCACGATTATTTCACACTCGAAAAATTACTTCAAGCAACATAGAAATAATCGTGAGTGGTACCTAACGTTTAAAAAATAGCGTCAGTGATGTCATTGGCGTTATAGTTACAGAAATGTCACTTGTGAGTAACATCAGACCCAATAAACATACATTGGCGTTAACATTTGTAGTGTGGTGCGGGAAGTAAAAAAATACATCATAAAGTATAAATAAATATTAGTCTTTTGCAGAAAATTTATGCCGTATAAATAACATTGGAAAAAAAATTCAGCCCACTTGACGAATTTTTTTTGGCTCCGTCCTTGGTCCTCGGAGATGGATGCAACCTTTCTTTTTCTGACAAGGGTCTGTTTTACTCTTTAGGACTGCTTTGTTGGAAAGCTTGGCTTTTGGCGATGGTTGTGGTGAGCTTGACTTTGAGGTTCCCCAAAAGTCTTGGTGGAAAACGGAGGCTTTGGTTAGGTGTTGTCTTCTCTCTATTCGAAGGGGAGTTAAGAAACTATCGTCGGTAATGGTTGTTTTAGGTTTTGGTTTGGTTGGACTGTAGCTTGGAGCTCTGATCGTGTGAATGGGTTTTGTTAAAATGCACATTGGGCACTTGTAATTGTTTCACCCACTATATTTAGAGGTGTATTTCCCTCACCTCACGACCTTGGTTTTGAGAAAGCGGCACATTCTCTTATATGAGTTTGGACTTATATTTTCTACGAGGTATCAAAGTCACCCCTTATAATGCGAATGTTCAGCCTATTTGTTGGCCTTATAGTGCCATTTATATGCCTTGTGTGACATATGACTCAGGCTCTTTATAGGCACACACTTGAGGATGCTTGTTGAATTGTCCCGCATTGGGCACTTCTGATTGTTTTACCCACTATATTAAGAGATTAATTTCCCTCAACTCACAACCTCAAAATCAAGCCAGAGATCAACAAAATGATTTGGCCCATGCAATGCCGACTAGCCTCCAAGTTACTTGCAAGAATATCATCTCGATGTGGCCTTCCTTTCTAAGTCCAACGCCTCATCCTCCTCAAACATGGTACGAGAAAAAATTTATGCACCATTCCATTTCACTCATGTCGATGTGGCCTTCCTTTCTGGGTCCAACGCCTCATCCTCCTCAAACATGGTACGAGAAAAAGTTATGCACCATTCCACGTCACTCAATTACACAATTAGTATCCTATGATAAATTGTCTATTCCTCACAAAAACTATGCAACTGCTTTGTCCATTAATAAAGAACCAACTACAATTGGCGAAGCGAAACAAGATCCACGATGGCGGGCTGTTGGAGAGATTCCCACACTCTTGAATAATTAAAGAAATATGGTAGCACATTTATTAACACCAATTGGTTTTAATACAACGGTAAGCGCTTGATCTTAACATGGTATAAGAGCATCTCGATTTTCTCTCTCGTTATGTCAATTATTCCCTAAACCCTAACCCTTCTCTTTTAAAAAAAAAGAAACACAAAAATTCGCAGCTTTTTTTTTGGTTTCTACAGTAAGTTGCCAGTGATGATCGGATATCGAAACAAACTCCAATCGTCACGAAATTTTGAGGGTGTGTTCTTAATTCTTTCTTCTACGATTTGAACAGTGGAATTAACATTTGAGCGGTTCAATTTCTCTGAATCATCCGTCGACCGAACTGCATGTGATTCGGTGCCTCAGCAGAACCTTTCTTGCGACGATCGGATATTGAAACAAACTCCGATCGTGACGAAATTTTGAGGGCTTGTTCTTATCATTTTCTTCTACGATTTGAACGGTGGAATTTACGTTTGGAAGGTTCAATTTCTCTTAATCATCCTGAAACTGAACTGCTGTGATTTGGTGTTTCAGCTGAAGCTTTCTTGCGACGATCGGATATCAAAAAGACACTCTAATCGTGTTGAGAAAGATTGTCCACACTTCTGATTGAAAAATTGCGCAAGTGTTGAGACAGATTGCCCACACTTGAGGCGGGGTGTTGGAGAGATTTCCACACTCTTGAATACCTAAAGAAATACAGTAGCGCCTTTATTAACACCAATTGATTTTAATACAACGGTAAGCGTTTGATCTTAACACATGCCACAATGAGTGATGAAGCTAAGGCACTTGAACGAAACAAAAACTTGAGTTCAGTCCATCTTCCATCTTATAAGCAACCAATTTGTTGTAATTAATTAAGAACCAACTACAAATGACGAAGCGAAACAAGATCCACGATGGCAGACCGTAATGCATGATGAACTTGAGGCACTTGAACGAAATCCCTCTTCCACCTCATAAACAAGCAATTGGTTGTAAATGGGTCTATAAAACAAAGTTGAAGGTGGATGGATTCAGTGCTCATTGGTCACTACGGATTCTACAGATGCCGTTGTTTTGTGGTTTTGGTTGGTTTTCTTTCGTGTTATGATCGTCCGCATTAAGTCCGATGCTTTCCAATTGCTTCTTTTACCAAATCAAGTTCTCTTTAATAAGACAATATTTGGTATAATTGAAGTTCTCCCAATTATGTGTTTCTTTTGTTTTATTTGTATGGTCGTTTCCTGTAGTAGTTGGTAGTTTTCTGGTGGTTGTCCGATGTGGTTCCGACGCGTGTCTGGTTGTAATTTCATATTTTTAATAAATCTCTTTACCTGGAAAAAAAATGGAATAGACGAGATATCCTTATTTCAACAAATTTTGTGTGAAATAGACTACACCTTTTAAAACATGTAAAAAGACTATCCTGCCCCCCCATCTTCTCCTTCTATCTTCCAATTTCTCTTATTAACACACCTCCAATTTGCTCCATTAACACCATATCTTCCAATTTCCTCCATTAACACACCTCCAATTTCCTTCCATATTCCATTATCGGCCTTTCCATCTCCAACCCACTACCCCATTCCCCATTCCATTCAAACTCGTTACCAGTGAAAACCCAAAATCCAACTCGTTACCAGTGAAAAACACAAATTTCAACTCGTTAACATGGAAAAACACGATTTATACTTGTTACTAGTGAAAAACATGAATTCGAACTCGTTTTGAGATTTAGGGGTTTAGGAATTCAGGGGTTCGGAGGGTTTAGAGGGGTTCGGGGAGGGTTCTTGAGGGTCAGGTGGGTTTTTCGACGGGGTTCTGTAAAGGATTCATGGTTCAAGGTTGATGGGAGAAGATAGGGGTATTTTAGGTATAAAATAAGGGTTCAACCTTAATAAACAAGAATTTGTTGAAAGAATCTAAATAAGCAAAAATTTGTTGAAATAATCTAAATAACCTAGAGCCCCGAAAAAAAACGGATAACTAAGTATATATTTAGCTAGGATAATGATATGTGCACATACACTTCCACCACATCTAGCCAGTGATAAAAGTGTATCCATTAAAATGAATGGAAAAAATTGTGTAGTGATTGTCCACTACACATTTTGTTTGTTGGATGTACCACCCTCCATTTTGCTACCAACATCCAGCACGATTTCCTCGACTCTGCAATTGCCGGGAACAAAAATCGGAAAATGACATGTACACTACACATATTGTGTAGTGCACATACACTACCTAAAGTGTAGCCATAGATTAAAATGGAGCAATTAAAATGAATGGATAAGAAGTATGTACTGATTATCCACTACACATTATGTGTATTGGATGTATCACCTTAAAAATAAAAAAATAAAAAATAAAAAAGGACTTTTCAATGCAAATGACAATTTTGCTTTTTCCATGTACTACCTCCGGTCTAAAATATAAGTCATCCTAGGAGTTTTCACACAGATTAAGGAATTGGTTGAATGTCATTAATTTGAAGGTTAATGTCTAAAATACCCCTTGACTATCATTAATGCAATAGTTGTTAAGTAATGAAAAGTTGTTGAATTCATAATAAATTAAGGGTAAGATAGAGAAAGAGCAATAAATGTTGCATTGGTAATGTAGAATGACTTATATTATGACAAGTAGAAAACAGAGATGATTAACTTATATTTTTGGATAGGAGGTAGTAGTAAATCTACGGTATATATTTCCACGGTCAAAACATCGTCAATCTTCAACAACTAAAAATAGTAGTACTGCTACTCTTCCACACAAAGAATTCCTACGTACAGGGTGCAACATTAGTAAATCTTCTTTAAAAAAAAATGGTTTTATTATACTCCTTCCGTCCCGTAATATACGTCTTTTTAACTACTTTTTGGTGTCTCAAAATATAAGTCATTATCACATTTCAATACAAGATTAATGCATTGTTTTCACTTTCACACTAAACAATGCAATATTATAAGCCAATCCCAAAAAACAATACAATATTTTGCCTTAAAATATTAAAAAATAACTTATTTATGATTTTTCTTAATCTATGTAAAAAGTTCAAAAGGACTTATAATACGGGACGGAGGGAGTATGTGATATAACAAGTTGATTATGTAAGGATTAATTGATGGGCATTACCTTTGTTATTTTTTATTTTATGTTTTGTCCATTTTGAGTTTATATTTATCTTTGTGATGTTTATATCGGCTAAGTATATAGAGAGAGAGGGATTATTGATATTTGCATGTTTTTCGAATTGTTCTTTATAATGGGTTAAGCAATTCAACATGTATATATATATATATATACACACACACACGATACACAACTTGTACCAATAACCATGATACTGAGTCCTTAAAAAAAATAAACCAAAGATACCGAGTCCCAGTATACGGAAAAGAAGGCTGTATCCGGAAGTCTGATTAACTTCAAAAATATAATGAATCCAGTAACTAATTAGACCTTTCGTTTTCGCTTGAGTTAAAAGAGTTAATCTGGTTTAATAATTCTGTTATGTCCCAATTTTATACAAACGTGATGTTTTTTTTGTTTTTGTTTTTTTTTGTTTTTTGTTTTGACATTCCTAATATGAGATATAACAAACAATTGTCAAAGCTATAGACAAGTATCTTATTCCATGTTGACACTGCACATAAATTATAATAATGATACATACACGACGGTTGTGTAAGAAAACAAGTATGATGGTAATGATGATATGCATTATTGATCAAATTAGATTTACATCATGATTAATTTAGCCAGCATTATGATCAGCCGGTGTAGATCAGATCGTTGTGTCACTTATTATGTCACAATCGTTGTCTTCAGTATCATTATTGTCGGCGCTTCTCCTCACACCTTAAATAATAATTAATGGTCCTCTCACCTAAAAACAACTAAACATGAGAAGAGTCACAAGTGGAATAAAATTCTGGAGATATAGGTATTTTGGGACCTGACAATGCATAAAGAATTTGCTTCCGTCCACATGTGATATTTTGGGAAAATCGTGGTCCTACATTTTTAATTGGTAACTAAAATCGCCAATTTTTTTAGGGGAAAAAAAAAAGGCATATTTAAACACATGTCTCTTTATTTTTTATTCCCATTAAAAAGACGAAAGTTTTGTTAATTCGAACGATAGCTAATTTATAACAAAATTAGCCTCCGTCTAGACTAAAAAACTCAACACACCGTTGGACTACGACCTATCAAAAAGCTAGACTACGACCCGGCACTTGGCTGTGCTACATCAAACATAAACCACAACATGCAACAGAACTAAAGGGATATTGACGCTTTTGGTCTCTTATGTTTTGCTTTGTTTCAAAAATAATCCTTATGTTTCTGAATTATACTTTTGATCCCATTATTTTTGTATTTTATTTCAATTTTAGAACCCCTTATGTTTCTGAATGATACTTTTGGTCCCTTATATGTGTATTTTGTTTCAAACTTAGGGGACCAAAAGTGGCATTCAGAAATATAATGATTATTTTTGAAACAAAGGTAAATCATGAAGGACCAAAAGTGTCAATATCACCAGAACCAAATAATGAATTAAAGAGATACGCGATGAGGAGAAATGATAAAAATACTGTGCCTTTAAGGTATAAAGCGTAGAGTAATAATAATATGACAACAAAATTTACAACGGATGTCACAACGTGATTTCCGACCCTTGATTTCGATGGGTCCACATCACAATCAATTAACACTCATCAAAATCAAGGGTGGAAGATAAGGTATACTCAGATATAACAAACAATTTGATAAATATAAATTAATCTTACTTTTAATTCAAAATAACATAATAATAAACATTTTGGTAAAAACAAATGTATCTTGACTTAATTTTTTAAATGAACATAAAAAAAATCGGATATGTTGTGGGGATTTCTTTACATAGTGTATGAGAGATAACAGAGTAAAAATTTAGTAATCTTTATAATTATTAGCATGACCAATAACAAATAATTTGATAACAAATAATGATTCTGGACCACACAGTTTCAACGGTGTAAATAGAGTAACAATGGAAGAATAAAGAAAAAGTGCATGTATGATGTATAATTGAAACAAAGGTGAGTGCGAAAGTTCCTGAAAATAGTTGACGATATAAATTGAGAAATTATAATTTCAGGTTAGGACTTATATCTCATATCAGTCGAAGTCGATTTGATATTTTTTTAAGTTTTCCGTTGAAATTTTCTCAACCAGCCGTTGAAAATTTCTCAAAGACGTTGAAAATTTCCTCAGTTTGTTGAAAAAAGGATGCACCAATGAAATTTCAACAGCGGTGGGGAATTCCAAATGGGTGGTGGAAATTTCAACATTTGGGAGGAATTTTCAACGAGGGACAAAAAAAATATATCATGTCTGATCCAGCTGACACATCAATATGAAATTGACCTAATAAATTCTACATTAATGCATGGAGTATGAACAGATTTGACTCTTTGATGTGATTGCTATAGTCCTCTCTCGCCAAAGTTGAATTTTTGAAAGATTATTATCAGCAACAAAAGAGAAAAAGAAAATGAAAAAATTAGAGAAATTTAATGATATAAATTCCGACTAATTCGTTTTTAACTTCTTATATAATGTATATAATCGTATTATGTGAAAGAGAATAAAAATAAAGGTTTCTAAGCTATATATATACCATTTGTATAACGGTTATAAAATATTCTAGAGTATGTTTAAAAAAATTTACAATTTGCAATTTGTATTGAGTTGTGTGTGTCCCTCAACAAGAAGTGACAAATGAAGAGTTATCTTAAGCCACAGAAACTATATCTATTAATCATGTAGACCTTTTGTGAAATAACCGCCCGACATAAACATAGAGAGAATGATCTATATCCAAATTCCAACCAATTAAATTGAGAAAAATCACTCAAATCTATGAAATTAATTAATGGCACTTCGGGGAAAGAAAATTAAAAGCCAGACTTCATGATATATTTAAGTTTCCATTTGAATTTAACGGTATATAAGAAAAAACAAAAAGAACGGAAAAAAAAAAAAAAAACTGACAGCACACACGAAAGATCTTAAATGTGCAGATCGAGAAAGAAATTGAATTACATTACATACCTTCTTCTTGAGGCAACAGTTGGGCAAATGATGTAATGAGGAGGAGGCGGCTGCTGAAGACAAACACCGTAATAATAAGCAAAAGAAACGGTGGCAGTACCGATTTACTACTCGGACGATAAACTGTGGGTTTTATTGAAACCATTTTTTGACAAACAAAACAAGGCGGCGTCATGTCCATGAACGAACGCTGGTCGTCTTCGTCCTACGTACTTAAGAATATTCAGAGAGTAATATATGTATATTATATAGGGAAAAAAAAAGTGTCTATGGGGGTTACCTTTTTTTTTTTTTTTTGAGGGGTGGGGGTTACTTCTTTTTTATTTGGAAGTTAGGAGGTAGTTGCCCTATGGAAAATTTGTCATGGAACAATGAGACTATCTCGATGATAGATACATGGTAACAAAGGGTACTTTAGACAATGATTAAAATTTTGTGACATCTAATCGATAAAACTGTTAAATCGTTTTTGCTCTATTTTCTCCAACACAAGATAGTACCCTGATGATCGCGAAAAATGAGGCCCACTCCTGACGCATAGTCCATGTAAGATGCATCCACATTGCATTTTACTATCCCTTCCAGTGGTTTCTCCCAACGATCCCGTAAAACACAACCATGAGCCTGGAGCTGAGATACCTGAGTGGCTTGTAAAAATTCTCGTGCCGCACCAACGGCTTAAGAGCACTCGAGATACATAGACCGCCAGGTGATAGAAAAAATGACACTACAGCGTGCCTTCAAAATATGCCACATCTGGCAGACCAACTCCGCTATCTCCTCCCGTTGTACCTGCTCAGCTAGAAACGCAAAAAACCTCGAAAATCCGCTGCCCTTCCATGACGTATCAGGTCTCTAAGGGCGATTGCTCTCACACCCTGGCTGCCAACTTACACTCAAAAAGAACATATGCCGTAAATTCGTCTGCAAAACCACATGTTAGGCAGCCACATGTCCCCACATTCCTTCTAACCAGATTCCGCGATACCGGTAAGCAATCATGAAAACACCGCCATAGAAAGTGCTGAATACGTGCAATGACGGAGACATGAATTGGATCTCGAGATGGGCTAGTTGATTATATTTGGACAATCGGGTGAGGCTTAATTAAGATGTTTTGATGACTTAAGTTGGATTATAGAGGTTTTTTTGGTGTAGAATTGTTTTTTGTTAGGTGGGCTTAGCCCACCTCAGCCCTGCATTCAGCTCCGTCCATGTATACATGGTTGCACAGAGACACCCCAACACCGCTGACACACCCTATCCGGCCCACCGGACCCAGAAGGGTTGGCGCTATTAGTCCTCTTCCGGTATAAAGATAATGCTGAGCGATAACCCGTCTTCACCGTGTAAATTCCCCACCGCTCATACTATCCAGGTGCCGGCCGTATGCGATTGGGGTATTCAAAATCGCATCACTCTCCCATGGCCTGAACACCTCCCTCACCAATAAAGCATTCCATTGTCGTGTTCTTGGAACTAGGAAATCAACCACTTTACAAGTCGTAGGAAGGTCATGGTCCGCATGGGCAATGCAAACAGACCGTGATAGAGCAACCCAAGCATCACGGAAAACAAAGATAGAGGATCCATCACCGACTCTCCATCGTAGTCCACTCATCAATAGATATCGCCTATCCAACACTCCTCCACATGATTGACGGCCTTGATGTCATATTCGTAGAAGTAGAACGTAGAATTGCATTAGTACTTTACCCGAAGGACTTGCCCCACTAATGACCCAGGCACACAAGAATACATCATGCCTGTTTAGCCAAGAGTGCCAGGTTGAAACACTCCAGGCCCTTGAATCCCAACCCTCTCAATTCTTTGGCATGCAACACGTTTCCCAATTTTTCCTAACGATTGTATCGATCGAGCTTTACGTTTATTTTTCTCTGAACACCTCAACTTGAATCGTTTTCACTCCAAGGATATAACATGTTCTTGTTTTATTTTTTATATATTACATGTACAAGGCCGGACTATAGGCTTATATAGCAATTTTGTAATATAATGAGTTAGCATAGTAGAATTGTGGCCAGGGAAAACAATTGACACGTAACTAACTTATATTCATGCCACCAAGCTGCCATACGTGGCTTTAACTTAACAAGCATATCTAATTTATCCTTTCTATGTATATCCTAATTATACACACTAGGTTCATGAAAGCCGTGCAAGGCAAGGCTGCCCATGGTATTATTATATGCAAAGGAGTAGAAGTTGTGAAATATGGGGGGTTATAATAAACTTAGTAACAAAACTGAAATTGTATGACTTATGATGGAAACATAAACAAACATATTAATAACATAACTTGACCATTACATAATTTTACAAAGACCTTGGAGTGCTCAACCGAAGTCATTATAAAATACATACCAAAACATTCACTTTCTAGAAGCACAAGGTGCCCAATTGCTACATATGATAGTTAGTGGGCAATAAGCAAAAGTGGGTAACATAACTAAACCATGTAAGGGCTTTAGTTTTCATATTATAAAGCCATTAGTTGTGCCACCTTTGAAAAACTAATGGTTCTAATATGTAAACTTACCCTTTACGATACCAAAAGGCCAAAAGTTGCAGCACATTTATTACTACCAAGGTTCTATATGTTGGACCACACACATTTCTTGTGATTATATTTTTCCAGTCTCCTTCCCCTTAACCTTTTCCTGGGCTTTCTTTGAATTCTGAACCTATGGTACGTTGTGTTTCCACCAGGACTTGGCATTGGAGAATGTGGTGTTATAAGCGCATCAAGGTCACCAGTGAGACACATTCTTGAAAAAAAGACTTCTTTTAGGACATGAAGAGGCTGCGGCAGAAGATGCTCTACAATCCCGGATGCATCGCCAATTTCTTGATAGCCGACTTTGTGTTTGAAATTTGAAAAAGCGATTCTCTGTTTCACCAAGTTGAGAGACAACAAGTGATGAGTCCACACCATCTGTAGAAGAACCACCTTTAATAGTCGTAGGGGCCCTTGATGGTGCACTTTGTTCACTTCAGGTCGAGAGACATGAAGTGACAAGGCCACGCGGTGTAGAAGAACCACCTTGATAGTCTCGGGGCCCTTGATCTTTGCAATTTGTTCTTGAGGTGTCTGATTTCACAATAAAGCGACTTCTTTCTGTGATTCCACGAATGATTTTTCATGATGCTTCACAAAGCGGATGATGAGTTTCAGTAGATTCTTCTTTCGATTTCATTGTTCAAGGGAGCATTCTACAAAAGGAAGACAACAACACACATATACATGATGTAAATTTAAGTTAAAAAGAAAGGGAAAGAAATAAACAAGCAGCATCTCCTACAAGTGTGTGTATATATTAAAAGAGTCATATTAAAAGGACACAAGTATACATAAATTAAAAGAACAAACATAAGAAACAACAACGCAGAAGCGGTATTAGTAGAGAACATGATCTTAGAAATAGGACACAAACCTGATCAGCTGCTCCTTTAATTTCTGCCCCCGTAAACCCTGTTAATTTTTCCGCATCCGGAGAAAACATAGTAGCTGATAGTGTCCCGGTTTCATCATTCAGGAAAACACCAATATGGCAGCTGCATTTTAAGAATGGAATGTGTTAGTCATTGAAATGAAGTTCTTAGAATAACAGTTGGGTGAAAGAAATATCGAGCCTCAAGTCGTGTTGCTTTGTCACCTGCATTTGTACATGTGCTATCCCGACTCTATCTGGTGCTTCAAAACTTTTACCACAGTTATGACAAGCACAATACCACAACTTTTTTTTATGCAGAAGCGGTGTATAGTGTGCGATATCCAACCAACCTTGACTGTTGAATGTTTAAAATAGAGATAAACTATAAGTAAGTGGGTTTAAAAGTAATTTTGTATCATTTATTTTGTTCGACTACATACCACATCTGATTTGCTTCAAAGTCTCTAGCTTGGGACAATCATTTAAATGCATCGGTGGAAGAAGAAGCTGTTAATGTCTAAGTAAGCTTCTTCATCCACAAGTTTTTTGATTTCTTGACATTCTAGTATACTGTTTAGGAACAATAATATATCAAGCAAGCGTGGTGACCCTCTCTGGATAAGGTAGGTCATGAAGGAAGAAGGAATTCTTCTTAGTTGTTATACATAGACCTAAGCAAATAGGAAGAGGTAGCTGTATTACAAAATGAAATAAATTTTTGTAAGTAGATTTAGGGGTAGAAAGTAAAAGTTACCATGGTGTGTAGTGATTTTCAAGTTGCCACCGACAATGATTGTTGGTGGGAAGTCTTCTTTGAAATCTTGTAGTCTTCATTGTCCAATGTGTCCCCTACGGCGCAATGCCATGATTTTTCCTTTGGTAAAAGTAAAGCATATGAGTGTGCATGATGTGGAATAATACAAGACCATTTATCACAGGTGAAATAGTGAACAAACATGCATCACATACATAAAAGGGTTTATAAGTGAAGACTTACTCATTGTTGATTACAACGTAATCCCAAACAGAGTTATTTGTAGGATCTTTGAACCAAGGAAGACGATACAACCAATGCTCACGAATCTTTGTGGGAAAGTTTAGAATAAGTACAGAGTAGTGAAAAAGAAACAAAGACCAGAACTCAGCATTTGTTAAATAATGCATCCCTAACAGGAACATCAGAACTTTGAAAAGAAACGTAAAAGGGAGAAAATGGTACAACTTTTAACATACCTATGGAAGTTTCAGAGTCAGCATGCCTGTACATGTCTTCAAACTTCACAAAGTTGAACGCACAAGGCAAGCTAGCAGGAATAGGCTCGTTAAAGGGATCTACAGGAGTCCTACCATATAGAGTCCAGCTGTAGTTATACTCGCCCAATTGATATTCTGGATCTGCAATTCTGACACCAGCATTGGATATGTAATACTTTTTATATGGCTGCAGTATTCTGGAAAGCCTCGTAATCGCTCTGTCATAGGTCACTACAGCTATAAGTGTTCCCTGTAATGATGAAAAAGACAACAAATTTGATAGGTATCTGGAAAAAGGTATGCATATTAACATTTATAGCTTGGTTCATATAGACTGAAAGGAAAACATGCACACCAGAATGATATGTTTTGTATCAGTAATGTTAGAAACAAAACCGTTTAATACATTTATCATATAACTCATTTATCAATGTTACATATATTAGACACCATAACACCTCGATACATTATGATGTACATATGCAGAGCTCGAATCGAAAAGAAAAAAAAGCAGAAGAAAAAAAAAAAAAAAAAGGGGACACGAGTCTAGTACAGGAGCAACAAAAATTCTAGGTAATGTTAATAAAAAAAACAAGTAAACAATCATAAACAACAATAAACAATGTAACATTTGATATGGCAAAGCAAATACTAAGTACTAAAAGTGTCTCAAAGCTGCTTATGTCTTCTTTGGTGTATTTTGTTTGTTTGGATTATAACAACAAAACAACAAAATAATTGGTAATTTTATTAAGGTTCCATGTTTTATTCATAATCATGATAACGAAAGGCGAATGAAAATAAGCGGATACTGCATGTCACGAGAAGATAAAGTTTTTGTAGTCGGAGCCGCACGAGAGATCTTTTGCTTGGATTTGTGCAAGCATTGAACCAAAAGCGATCCAACCAGTTTGAAGCCGGTTACTTGAAGTGCGTTGGAAAGCGGACGGTTGTTGTGCTTTTAAATGTCATACAAAAGAGAAAATTGCACCATTGTTCAATATCATGTCATAATAATGAAATGTAAGTATGCAGCAGTAAAAATCGTCAACAATAAACGTGCGTATGTTTATTTTCTATATTATAAACACATAATGTTACTATGGTTGGTCCATTAACACTTCTTTATACACAATATTTTTGGTTGTGTTTGTTTTTTCAGCCTTGAAAAAGGTAGGAACAATAAGCAATTTAACACAACATGCAGTTTTTGCACGTGATAAGGCCACATAAAGTTGTCCATGTGAGAATACGGGTTCTTTAAGATACACACCCACAAAATCCAGAGTTTGACCTTGTGATTTATTTATTGTCATTGCAAAACATAATCTAATAGGAAACTGTATTCTTTTGTAAGGTATTGGTGTAAATTCCCCATTAGTAGGGCTCAATGGAATTCTATGTATGAAAACAGCTTTGCCAGCATGGTCTCATATTGTTATTTTCGCATGTATTACATTTTTATCTAGTTGTCTACAAATTAAACGTGTACCGTTACATAGTCCTTCAGATGGGACTAAATTTCTAAGCAAAATAATTGGTGCATTAGGTTTCAGAACTAATTTGTGTGGTGGTAACCCATTAGGAGTTAAATTATTCAGCATATCTTCATAATGGCCCTACTCATCTGGATTCAAATTTTGATCAAAGCCTATGTATTCAGTTTCGACACCTGGAAATTGCTGAATCATTTGTTCATTGATCTCATCCACAAATACGTTTTTGGTTGTAAGAATGGCTCTGTTAATATAACAGTTTGCATTATGATTAGATGCTTCAAAAGATGGGAACACTTTATCAATGAGTAAATTTAGACCATTGTCACTATGTTTGTTTTCTATCACAATATCAATAGGTAATTCTATAGACTGACTGTCATTCTCTTGATGTTGTCCTTCACCAATTTGCAACAAAAATGTGGTAAAGGCAGGATCAAGACGTGCACGCATGTTCTGGATAAGATTAAGTTTGGTTAACCTAGGCCATAAAGCTGATCGTATTAAGGATGCATCAATTGTTTCAGACTTGGTACCTTATGGGACGACTGGTAGAATTTGTCTAAAATCACCACCTAATACAACAACTTTACCCCCAAAAACTTCTAAACTATTCATTTTAGTAAGTCATCAAGTGCTTCTATTGCATTTCTTTTAGACATTGGTTGTTGTCTTCTTCTAAAAAACCACGAGCCAAAGCTGAATCATGATATGATTCAAAGACCTAACCCCGGTAATTTTTTAAGTCATCAAAAGACTTAGGACCTTTTACCTTGGACAAGAGTAACTTTAAGTAATAGCGTTCACCCTCAATCAGTTCTGATTACTATTCGGCCCCTCTTTGGATTGCCTCTACTCCGTATATTCCACCTTTTTTTTTTTATTTTTTTAATCATTTTCCCACACAAAAGAATCATGAAATTCCCGTAAGTGTGGTTTTTTTGCATTTTTGCATGTAAATTTGTATTGTTCATAACGAAGAACTCTGTAAGCATAGTTTTTTATTCAACGGATTATTGATTACATTTTCCAGTTTGTGCTTGTGATTAAAGTTTATTGGTGATAGTTTTCAGGTGAACTTGAAGTTGAATAACGGTGGTTTCATATCACCTAAAAGATCTTGAAAATCCGCCAAGAAGCTTTCGGTGGAGATATCCATTGGCGGATTGGTATTGCTCGATTTCATTTATTTCTAAATTGGAAGGCGATCGATATGTTAAATAGTATTCTATCACTTCCTTTACATATGTATTTATATATGTATTTAAGCGCTTTACTGAGAGAATAAATCTCAACATTAATATGATAGTCATATTTTGCAAGTAAATACGGGTTGTATGGGACAACCCATCTATTGTCTAACCATGCATTTCTAACTTTCACTCGGACACCGTTGTTTTTCCTTTTGTAATTTGGGTATGCATCTGAGCTTACCATGGTTTCCTCATAGAAGTTCTTTGGGTATGAGTTCCTACATAACCCTGATTTTTTCATACAAACGTTTGTTGGGTTCAATGAATTATGAACCACACGGCCCATGAAGCATGTGCTTAACAACTAACTTATACAAATGCGGGAATTTTTTTTTCATCGGGTAATTCTGCTGAAACGAGCTTATCAAACTCTTCAGGTCTGTAAATTTTGTAATGTGGCTTCAAAATCAGCAAAAAAATGGGCTTGAGGTAAACTCCTCTTTTGAAATTCAATGACATATGTATAAGCAGCAACTTTACCAAATAGATTTTTTTGAAAAGGTCTATTTTCAATTCTTCAAGTTTAGCTCTAAAAATCCTAGCTAATAAATCAGGACAGTTTTGTGCTTCTTCTCCTTTGTTTAAGAGTTCTTTAATTTCTGGCCAGTTAGAATTGCATGTGATAGTTAAAAATATATCGGGCTTACCAAACTTACGCACTAAAGACATTGCGTCTAAATATTTTTCCTCGTATGCCTAGGGCCACGGTAAATCTTTGCGAGCAAAAGCAGTCCTTTGCCCGTTCTTAGCAGCATCGGTTTCCCCAACAGACACAACATGAACTATTCCTTGTAAGAACTCTTGCCTTATATTTTTTTTGTTGTACTCTAAAATAGTCTAATCTTTGAGTTTCAAGTTTTACAAACATGTCAACAACATACTGTTGAAAAGCCTACCAAAGCTGCAGGAGGTATGATTCATCATTACATCTTATCTGAAACTTATAACATGATAGTACTCTCTTATTGAAACATAATTACTATCACCAACAACATAATTTAAGGCTTCATTTTCTTGGTCAATTAATTCTTGTGCACTATTAGCATTACATGGATCAATTAATTTACTATTTTTTCATCCCTTTTGCGTTTACGTGAGTTATTTTTTACACCAGTCTTACTTATTCCTTGATGCCATCCTAGTTGACCATATGGAAACATAAGAGGATACTGAAGAGGATCATAGCAACCAAAGTAGTACTGTATTGGATGTGAATGACCACTATGAGTATAGACTTTAATGTTTTTTTGTTGATTAGCCGTTCCATCAACTAATATCCCAGCAACCTGCGGGACAGTTGGTTTATTATAGATTCTCTGATCAATTTTAGGGTTGCAAAATAACACAATGTCCAAAGTGTAAAGGTTAGGTGTCATGCGTAAATCATGAAAGAATTTAGCGTAAGGATTTTCAGCAAGCACTATTAAGATCTGTGCAAGGGTCATTTCATAAAGGCAAGGGCATTTAGCTAACCTGTTGGCCAATTCATATTCAGTATCATGAAAGTAGAATTGTAGGTTGTTGGATTTCTTGTTTGTGCCTATAAGATCATCCATAAAATGGTAAACCTGGCCCTGGACACGAAAGGTGTAGATTCCTTTATTACGACATGCCAACTGTTTATCATATTTCGCTCCGAATTATGTGAAAGCCAAATGATTATTGTATGTTCTAATTGATGCCCTAAAATTAATGGAATCCTGTGTTTTTTCAGTCAGCAGGGTTGCAAGGACTGAGGGTAATTTGGTGCTAGCTAAAGCAACATCACCGGATGAACATCAGAAATTTTCAGTCTCGTGCAATATTTTCTTAGCTAGACAATGTTTGCACACAGGCACTATCCTAAGTTTATCTGATGCCTCAACAACCACAACAAGCAGATCTCTACCTGCCTTACCAACTGCATGATTAATTTTTTTAGTAGAAGCCTTGACTTTCAATGTGGAATTACCACTGGAAGTGGAACACACAAGGTTGGAAGGCACATAACCCACATGGGATGCATGCCTAATACTTCGGGGGTAAAGGTCGTGGCCCACAACAGATTGTGTTTCAGACAAACATGGCTGTAGTAAAGCGTTTCCAGAATTTTTTTGTTGGGAAGAACCTGACAATGGTTGGGATGTTTTTCATTAACTGAACATGGCATATTTATTGGTTGATCAACACAATTAGCTGCAAGTTTTTTTGTTACCTTGGCCCTATTCTTTTTCTTTTCATTCCATCTGATAATTGCTAAACGTCTGTATACTCTTTTATCATGCTGAAAGTTACTATTTGTGGGGACGTTAATTTTTTTGGGTTTCTTCTTGGCTTTCCAACATGATATAGCAAGAGCTCTATATGTTTTGGTCTCTATATTACTGTAGGATTTACTTGAAAGAATACGATCATTTGACTCTAACTGGACCACAGCTGACACACAACTCTTGTTTCTAGGCATTTCTTTTTTCTCTTTTTGATATGTATATGTAATAACTAAGTAAAAAACAGCACCTAGGGTAGATATATTACCTCAAAAGACAAAAACAACAGGAAAAAAATAAATTGTTTATCCAAACCTATTAATTTAATTCCCTTATTGATAAGAACATCAAGTAAACAAAAGCTGGCAGAAATTCTCATAAAATTACAAGCAAAGCAAGAAAAGGCACACAGTGGAAAAATGTTCGAATGAACACACTGAGCAAAGAGACCACGGAGCGATATCCATCCCAGAAACAAGGCAACAATGCATTATCTTTTTTCAATCCTTATTTGACCTTCAATCCTATCAGACAATGTAATGGACAAAAAGCAGGATGTTAAAAAGGCACAACCAACACGATGGAATGTAGGTAAACGACAAGAAGGACATATAACCGGAGTGAGACATGAATAAAGATATGAGTACAAGCATAACAAGCGCATACATTGTAATATAAAACATTATAGTAAAGCTGAGAGATTGCATAAATCACACATCGCACACCCAAAATCCATATATAAATATACATGCAATCTGGATCTGTATTGATCATTATAGACCATTTTCTGGAGAGGAAATGGTAAAGGTTTAATACATATTTATTGGTTTCATATGACATATCTCTAATGACTATCATTATCTTTACCTAAAGACCTAAAGACTAACAAAAAACACTACATACTGACCTACTGACTATTCTTAAACACTGCAAAATCTGCAGTCCATCCAAATATGATATCATGAAGCAATACTACAATCATTTAATATGCAGGCAGGTGAAAAAACCAAGAAAACAAGATGGAACAAAGCTATAAATGCAAGACACCTTTAATGATATCTTGAAAGACCAAAAGAACTTAATAAATAATTAAGAAACGCACAAAGCTTAACAGAACAACAATAAACACTGCATAAAGACCTAAGGACTCCCTATTTTTAGAGACCTAAGGACCATCTTTAAGCACTGCAAAATATGCCTTTCATTCCAATATGATATAATGAGGCAACACTACACATGTATATCACCCAAAATGATTGCAGATTCTTAGATCAAATACGACTTCAATCTTAATGGCTGTTTGAAAAAAGTCAATGGAGACTAAAAAAATTGTGAGCAGATTCTCTACATGAACTAATATAAAAAAACAACCCAGTATGTGATGCAGCCATACATATTTATTGGTTACACATGACATGTCTCTAAGGACTATCATTTATCATTACCTAAAGACCTAAAGACTAACAAAAAAAAACATACTGACCTAAGGACTATCCTTAAACACTGCAAAATCTGCAGTCCATCCAAATATGATATTATGAAGCAATACTACATTCATCTAATATGCAGGCAGGTGAAAAAACTAAGAAAACAACATGGAACAAAGCTATAAATGCAAGACACCTTTAATGATATCTTGAAAGCCCAAAAGAACTAAATAAATAAGAAACACACAAAGTTTAACAGAACAACAATAAACACTGCATAAAGACCTAAGGACTCCTTATTTTTAGAGACCTAAAGACCATTTTTAAGCACTGCAAAATCTGCCTTTCATTCAAATACGGTATTATGAGGCAACACTACACATGTATATAACCCAAAATGACTGCAAATTTTTAGAGCAAATATGCCTTCAATCTTAATGGCTGTTTAAAATAAGCCAATGAAGACAAAAAAAATTGTGAGCAGATTCTCTACATGAACTAATATAAAAAAACAAGTCAGTATGTGATGCAGTTGCAAGAACAACATTAAAGAGCTATGGACAAAGTAACTCAATCATCACCAACTTTAGATCATTTATAAGGCAAACACCGAAACATGCATTAATGAAGGAAATAAATGGAGTTAATTTCGGTGGGTAGAGGAAAGGAATCGAGAAGAACCTTAACATGCAGTGAATTTGTGAGTAAGCCTGGAACATCTGAGGGGTATTTAAAGCCAATAAGGGCTGGCAAAACAGTGTAAAGACCATTAGAGTGATTATTGTTATTATACAACGGATATTAGACCGGAAATAAGCAATTATACATACCTATGTAGATCTGAGGCAGATTGAAGTGACCTTTTTGCTCTCAACCTGTAGCAAGACAATATCCAAGCTCCTCTGTCCGGGAATGCGAAGAAACCAACGGTCATTCGGCTGTGTTGTAACTTTTGACATCAGCATGAGTAAAGCCTCCTAATTTCGCAGCAATTTCTTTGATTGACACAAATTTTCCATCAGCTGAGAGGGGCTTAGGGAGGCGGTAATGACAACCCACCCCTCAGATGACGTGAATTGGCTGGCGTACACCTGAATCGCCATATGATCCACCATGTAAACCCTAAAACCGGCGGATAATGGTTTGACTCTGTGGATATTTCCCGTTTGGAGAACTGAAAGAGCTGTCATTTTTTTTATTTAGAAAATGAAAATAGAAGTAGAGAAGTAGATATTTTCTTCTCTTATCTCTTAGGAATGCTTTTTAGTTAGGTTGATACGTGGCAACCACATATATACCTAAAATCACCGTGTCCCCACCCTAGGCTTTTCCCCTTCCTTTTAATATATAGGTATATATAGATAGATATAGATATTTACACCCCCCACACACCCACACACCCACACACACACACACACACACACACACACACACACACACACACACACACACACACACACACATATATATATATATATATATATATATAACATACACGTATTATAACATACACGGCTGATATTTCTGTTGTGGGAAAGGGACTCTGCCTTTCAAATATTTGGGTATGTGGGTGGGGCAGAATATGAAAAGATTGAAACCGTGGAATGAGATTATTCAGAAGTGCAAGAAAAAGCTAAGTACATGGAAATGGCCTTCTCTGTCAGAGGGTGGTAGATTGGTTCTCATAAAATCTGTTCTAAGTGCTCTTACGCTTTTCTTTTTCTCCATCTACAAGCCTCCTGAATGTGTGTTAAAATTATTGGAAAGTGTGAGGTCTTCTTTTTTTTGGGGCAGGGGTGGTTCTTTAAATAAAATCTCTTAGGTTGTTTGGAAAAAGTTACAAGCTCCAAAGTCTTTAGGGGGTATCGGGGTGTGTAGTCTCAGGTTACAGAATTTGGCTCTTCTTGGTAAATGGTGGTGGCGGTTTCATTCTGAACCGAATGCTTTATGGAGATAGGTGATTGTGTCGATTTATGGTGTTGAGGGTGCATGGGATGTTGATGGAATTAGGAGTGGGGGTGGGGGGGATTTGGAAAGGTATTGTAAGTGCTGCTGTAATCTCTAAGAATGTTGGTGTTAATTTGTTGGGGTCGGAATTTTGGGTTGTGGGGGATGGGAGTAAGGTGAGTTTTTGGGATGATAAATGGGTAGGAGCAGTTCCTTTGAAAATTGCTTTTCCTAGGCTTTTTAGGTTGTCTTTGAGCAGGGGTGTGGCTGTTGCAAGGGTGGTGACTTGGGTGGGAAATAGACGTAATTTTTTTTGGTCATAGAGAAGAAGGTCGAGGGGCTTTGAGGAGGATGAGGTAAGGGATTTTGAGAACTTAATCAATTCTGTTTGTGGCTTCACAGGTGAAAACGATAAATTACGGTGGAGTCTATGTACAAATGGTATCTTTTCGGTGGCCATTCTAAGGAAAAAGCTAGAGTTGGAATTTTTTAAAAATACTTTTTCGGTGCAGGAGAAGGTTGCAAAGTGGAACAAACTTCTACCATCGAAAGTTAATTTATTCATGTGGAAGGCAAGTCTCAACAGAATTCCAACAAAACCGAATCTCATTTATCGCGGTATTGATATTCATGACTCTCTTTGTCCGTTGTGCTACAAGTTTGAAGAATCTATTAATCATCTTTTGTTCGCTTGCGATGTTTCATTTTTGATTTGGTCGCATGTTTTAAGTTGGTGTAAGATAGCTGGGTTAAATGCATTCTCCTTTAGTGATTTATGCATCCTTTACGCCGGTCCGTCTCCATCGTCTTTGAACTCCCATTTGTGGTCAGCAATAGTTGGTGTCACTGCCTGGGTCATTTGGAATCAGAGAAATAAAGTCATTTTTAATTCGCTTGTCATTAATCAGGAATTGATCTTCAGAGAGATTCAGAGGATGTGTTTTTCTTGGCTTTCGAATGCTAGTTGCCTCAGGAAGCTAGAATGGGAAGATTGGAAGGCAAATCCGATGATTGCGGCTTCTTGAGACCTTAGGAAAATGGTTTCAATTTTCATTGACGTGGAGATCAAGGCTATTGCTGTGACTTGGTTTGTTTGCAGAATGATTTAGTTTGAGGTTGTTTCTTTTATAGTGTTTTATTTGAAAATTGGTATCTTTTACCTAGAACTTTGAAATTTGTTTGTAATTTTTAGCATCTTCATTGATTAATGAAAAGTTTCTTGGCATTCAAAAAAAAAAAAAAAAAAAAAAAAAAAAAAAAAAAAAAATATATATATATATATATATATATATATATATATATATATATATATATATATATATATATATATATATATATATATATATATTACATGTTTTCACACATACATACATACTATTACACATGTATATATACATATTAACTAACTCATTCTTTAAATAATGTCAAGTACTATTTAAAGAAACACATAAAATACGATATCGTAAACAACGAAGATCAACATGAAGGACATCGTTTATAAAATACAAGCCTATAGAAAAAGTTTGAAAAGTTGGGGTGTTACAGATTCTAGGCTTTGAATCTGTGTACAATAAATGTAATAAGTACAAATCTTTGACTCTAATAAATACAAACTATTCTATGATATTTGATATATTCTAACACACCCCCTCAGTGGAAGCGGGAGGTTCGCGGACGTTGAGACTGGCACGGAAGTCTTCAAATAATTTCGTGAAAGCCCCTTAGTGAAAATGTCGGCAATCTGGTAGCGGGAAGGGACAGGAAGTACACAGACGTGGCCACGAGCAACTTTTCCTGGACAAAATGGATATCCATTTCGACGTGTTTGGTGCGCTGATGTTGCACGGGATTTCCGGAGAGGAATATGGCACTGACATTATCGCAATAGACAAGGGTGGCTTTATGGATCGGACAATGAAGTTCCAAAAGTAGGTTGCAGAGCCAACATGATTCAGACACGACATTGGTGACACCTCTTTACCCATCTTTGGCACTGGATCGAGACCGAGTGGGTTGGCGTTTAAAGGACCAACTGATTAGGTTATCACTGAGAAAGACACAATAACCAGAGGTGTATCATTGAGTGGTAGGACAACCACCCCAATCAGCGTTGGTGTAGAAGACAAGGGAAGAGACTGAGGATTTGTAGAGGTGGAGGCCGTAGTCAAGTGTTCCTTGGAGTTAACACAGCATGCGTTTGAGAGCATTCATATGAGTGTCTTTAGGATCATGCATATGTAGAATAAGAGATGTTAGGTCTGGTGAAAGTCAAGTACCGTAATGCCTTAGCAATACTGTGGAAGTGAGTAGGATCATCGTAGGGAGAACATGACTTGGAAAGTTTAGACAGAGTGTCCACGGGCGTGGAAACAGGTTTGCAAGATTGCATGCATGCACGCTCAATTATTTCTTCGGCATATTTTCGCTGGCTGAGAAAGAGACCCCTGGAATGGCGAGTAACAAATATGCCCAAAAAATAACAAAGGGGTCCAAGATCATTCATAGCAAACTCGGAGGCGAGAAGTGCCATAATGGATTTCCGAAGTCGTTCTGATGAGGCAGTGAGAATAATGTCATCAACATACAGTAAAATGTAGACCATGTCAGTGCCTTTATAGTATATGAACAATGAATGATCAGATTTGTTGTGTGAAAAGCCACTGGAGGAAACATAATCTGCAAAATGTTGATACCAGACTCGAGAGGCTTGCTTCAGGCCGTAAAGAGATTTCTTAAGGCGGCACACATAGTCTGGGTGATGTGGATCCTAAAAACCCATGGGTTGATGCATATATACGGTCTCATTTAGGTGACCATGAAAGAATGCGTTCTTGACGTTGAGTTGATGAATAGGCCATGACTTTGATAATGCTAGGCTGAGAACCGTTCGAATTGTTGCTGGTTTGACCACGGGACTGAATGTTTCATCACAATCTACGCCAACTTGTTGAGACCTGCCATCACTACAAGACAAGCTTTATGCCGCTCAAAAGAACCATTCTAGTGTTTTTTAATTCAAAAAATCCACATAGAATGAATAACATTTACATTAGGCGGTTTAGGTACAAGATCCCACGTCCCATTTTTAATAAGAGCATTAAATTCGTCGGTAATGGCGGCCTTCCAATTCGGGTCCGACAAGGCCATTTTGGGATTGCGAGGAAGAGGTGAAGGGACGGTGGAAGTTAGGAGATTGTACGGTTGTTTGGGCTTGAAGATTCCATGCATGACGCGGGTAGTAACGGTTCGGTGTGTAGAGAGGGCATCAGTGGACTGGGCTGTCTAAATGGCGGCGAAGAGAGAAGAGAATTAGTGGAGTTGGAGCTGGGATGGGCCGGTTTGGGAACTGGGATGTCAGCTGAGATGGGCCGTGTTGGGGTTGGGGGAGTGACTGTGGCTCATTGGAGGAGGCCGAAAGAATGGGAGTTTGGGCTGGGCCTGGAGGATGCAAATGCTGGACTAGAACGGGATGTAGGTCATCATGTATGAAGTCACATTGGGTTGCGTGGTTTTTTAATTTTTTGCAAAAGGAAACTAATATTCATAAAAAATAACGTGACAAAAAATGATTATTTTGTTGCTTGATAAGTCGTCGCCTTTGTAGGCTCGGTGACTGGAGGGGTACCCCAAAAATACACAAAGGGTGGACCGAGGTTGGAGTTTGTGAATTGTGGTGGACAGATGTAGGGGATAACAGAGACACCCAAAAACTCGTAGGTGTGTGTAGGAAGGATCACGGTGAAACAGAAGTGGGAGACTGATGATTAAGGGATTTATTGGGAAGAATATTCAAAAGGTATGTGGTCATTTCAAGGGCATGATGCCAAAATGAGTGAGGGACGGAGGCATGAGCAAGGGGACTACGTATTAAATTATTGATGGTACGTAGTTTGCGTTCGGCTTTCCCATTTTGCGGCGAGGTGTGTGGTCAAAAAAATCAAATAGTGAGGCCAGTTTGGGCGGAATGAGTTTTAAAAGAGTCGTTATCGAATTCTTTTCCGTTGTCGCACTGGAAACACTTTATATTGATCGCAAATTGTGTGTGAATATAAGTTTTAAATGAGTTGAATATAGGAAAGACCTGCGATTTTTTACTAATTGGAAATGTCCACAAAAAATGTGAAAAATCATCGAGAAATATTAGATAATATCTATGCCCAACAGAACTTAAAATTGGAGAGGTCCGTAAATCACTAAGGATAATATCAAAAGGCATCAACGTACTAGTAACCGAAGGAGAAAAAGGCAATTTAATGTGCTTTCCAAAAACGCAAGACTCGCAAATAGTAGAATTAAAAGAACAAGGTAAACTAATAAATTTATTTTTGCTAAGGGAGCGTAGAACCGAGGCTCTCGGATGACCCAGGCGATCATGCCATAAAGTAGGTGAAATAGCTGCAAACGTGGAATGGGAGTTGGTGGTAGTGCTGAGAGTGAAGGTGAGGGGATATAGGGCCCCAGTGCTGTTACATCTCATGAGTTGCATCCCCGTTACAAGATCCTTCACAGAAAACCCAAAAGGGTCAAATTCCACGGCAACATTATTATCACTAGTAAAATGGCGCACATAAATTAAATTTTTAATGATTTTTGGAGCATGAAGGACATCATTTAAAGCTAAGGGTGGGTGAGGTGGTGGGAGGGAGGAGTGTCCATGACCGTGAATCGGAATGTGCTCACCACTACCGACAATAATATTTCGATTTAATTTGCTCAAATTAAAAAAGGATGAGAGATTATTAGACGAGCCCGTCATGTGACAGGTAGCACCGGTGTCGAAGTATCAGAAATTTGTATTTATTACATTTATTGTACACAGATTATAGCCTAGAATCAAGCCTTATTGTATATATGAATGTACATACATCAATGAAACAATCAAGGAAAATCGTTTCCTTTTATCGTATCAGAGCAGGAGATCCTGAATTCAAGCCTCCCTTTCCAGCACAATTAAAAACAAACAAACAAAAAAAAACCAAGTGTTAAACCCCACTCTCTTCATATAGGCGCACACTTCCCAAACAAAAAACAGAAACAAGTCAAGTGTTGGGTCTCTCTCCCTTCTTACTAACATCAATTGGATTAGTACAAAGGTAAGCGCTTGATCCTATTAGTAGGATTGCCCCAGGCAAATCTGTTGCTAGACGTTAGTCTTTTTGAAATGCCTGAACAATTTAAGGATACATAGAGATCATTTAACTGTAGCATTACTCAAATCTTATTCATTTGTTCTGCAAATTCCTTGCAATGCTATATAAAAAACAGTAGTAACTAAATTAAAGCAGAAGAAATAATCATGAAACCCCATCCGTTCTTGGTAAACTCCTGTCCAACAATTGTGAAAATGCACTTTGTGTTAGCCAACATTCGTTCTTGTCCCCATAGATTATTATACATATGGATCAAGATCAAACTATCCCTAAGGGTCAACCTGTCTAAATCTCCAAACGATGGAGGACCGAGTGAGAGGCTGAGAGCTTAGATTTCAAAATACTTATTTTGTAAGCAAATTATTTGGAGTGTACTTTTAGTTGCATGCGCTTAGTAGTAATAAAATTAGAAGAGGAATGTATGGTGTTTTCCGGAAACAATAGACAATGTATAGTCTTCATCTGCTTAGCCTTTTAGAACTCCTTTTGTTCTCGTTGTTGTTGTTGTTTCAGACCATATATAACTACGATGTGAGAATCGATTTGATTAATTAGATGCATAATGTCACCTTCTCTAAAGTTCACACTTAGCATTGATGTCTAAGGCAAAACATACATAACATGATTGCTTAATACACAAAACACATAAAACCATATACTTGCAAAATACAAATAACATGGAAATATTGAAGTTTAAATACTAACTTCTTCAACGGCTGTTGCCAAAATTATTCCATAAATGCTCGATCAGAACAAGCATAAGTTGGTTGTTCACACTTTTATCTCACACTTGCCTTATCCGAGAATTGATAAATGCACGCAACTCATCGGATCATGTTCAAGTAATTCTTGAGGCAATGTTTCACCCGCCACAGTCTCCATCGCTTAATATCCATTTGACGCTCATCTTCGATGATCATGTTGTGTAAAATGATGCAACAATACATAATATTATTCAAAGTTCGTTGGTCCCAAAATCTTATCGGACCCCTAGTAATAGCCCATTTTGCTTGAAAACCCCAAATGCCCTCTCAACATCTTTCTACAAGCCTCTCGCTTCTGTGTGAAATGTTTTTCTTGTTGGAGATATCCCATGAAATGGGGTAAAGTTGTCAACTTTAGCGCGAATTTCGGATACGCTCCGGTGTAATTCATCGGGAGCTTATTACGTCTAAAAATTCTACTCACGGAGTAGATAATGTTTGGATTTGGAATCACTCGATTCGGATATCGGGTGAATGAGAAATTAATGCCTAAAGTTGGTTGAAAATGCATTAGAGATAAGAGTTGAAAGGAGAACCTCAACTCAATCTCCCACATTGGAAGTTTGAGAGACTTGAGCTCTATACATAAGAGCTAGTGTATGCTCTTATAGATGTGCCTCAAGGGGTAAGGCATTTTTTGCAGGAGGGAGGACCTAGATAATTCCACACGGGCGAAGCTGGCGCCGCCCCCGCCTCGGCTCGGTTGACACTATTAATTTTTAGACAAAATTTCTTTTGATAATAACCTAAAATAATTATTAATCGTGAGGCGGTTGGAAGGTTCCAGAATAGTGTGGAACACGAAGTAATTAAGTCGGCCAGACTTAATTAACATGTGCTGAATAATTTTTGGCCGAGATTTATTTCCTTGATAGAAAAGTCGAGCAAGCCGTGTCATAAATGAGTCATTCGACCAATCAAAATTTAGATGACACGTCATCCGACCAATCAGAAGCGAGGATTAAGTCGGTTAATGTTTTAATCAACGTGGTTGATCAAGAGTCGGCTAAGGTAACTTTTCCAAAGGGAAAAGCTGGCCGACTCTTATGATGTAATTCGGCCAATGATATTCGATATTTACCTCCTCCTCTCCACTATATAAACAACCCATGGATGGTGATTCAAGCATTCAGTTTTCTCTTGTGTCTTCCACTACTAAAAGGGTCGAGTATATAGTCTAGTTCTTTAGTCGAAGAGTAGTCGGAGCACTCTGTAAGTTCGCCGGAGGTTGGATTGTTGAAGTGCCTCTCAATCCAAGACGTAAGCCGTTGTATCATGGGAGGCAGTTGCTACTACCGTGGGCACCATACCGGAGCAATCTGTCTTAAGAAAAGAGTACTATAATCGCCTCGGTTTGTCATTTATTTATGCATCGTACTTTACTTTCTTTTAATTTCAAGTCGATCGATTTGTGATAGTTTTAATTTTTAGATCTACGTTGTAATAGCTTTATTTTATTAGATCTATACTATAGTCGTGTTAATTTACAGATCTATGCCGTAATTGCTTTATTTTGTTAGATCTACATAATAAAATTAAATTTTATTTCCGAGTTATTTATTTCTGCATTTAATTTCCGTAATTACATCCGTGAATTGCGGATCTGTTCCATAAATCACTCCACACACGGCACTATCACCAACAAGCTTAATACATATTGTTTATGTTCGTGTGTTAGAGGATAGATTAACGTGTTACTTTACAGATCTGTTTGTTTGTTTTAATTTATCTATATCCTGCTTCAGTTTGGTTGATATTTACGTTCGTTTGAGGATGAACAAATCTTGATTTGTCGATCTTCTGTGTTTACAGAAATGGCAACAAATGAGCAAGAGAGTACCTCTGTTGTAGCTCTTTGTTGTGCTGTGTAGAACAATTCCTGGCTCAAGGGGAAAAACCAGAAAAGTTTGGTGGCTTTAACTGGCAACAAAAGATGTTGTTCTATCTGACCACTCTTGGCTTGGCTCGGATGCTGGCTGAGGATCCTCATGTCTTAAAAGAATGAGATCATGCCTCTGTCACGGCTTTGGATGCGTGGAAGCACTCTGACTTCCTGTGCAAGAACTACATCATGAGTTTCTTGGAGAACTCCATATATGAGAGTATCTTTGCTCACGTAAGTCCGCTAAATCTTTGTGGCAGACTTTGGAGAAAAAGTAAAAAGATCGAGGATGATGGCTCAAAGAAATTAGTTGTGGTCAAATTCATGGACTACAAGATGGTAGACTCCAAGACTGTTGTCAGTCAGATTGAGGAGCTACATGTGATCATCTCTGAGATCCTGGAGGAAAAAATGATGATTTGTGAACAATTCCAGGTTGCTGTTGTGATTGGGAAACTTCCCCACTCTTGGAAGGATTTCAAGAACTACTTGATGCACAAGCAGAAAGAGATGACAATGAAAGAGCTAGCAATGCGTCTGTGAATTGATGAGCAGAACAAGTGGTCAGAACGAAGCTTTCTAATGGGGCAGTCCAAGGCGAACTTGGTCGAAGTGAGCAACAAAGGCAAAAAGCGTAAGCAGCCTAATCAAGGTCCAAGAGACAATAAGAAGGTAATGCAACAGTTCACTGGAAGTTGTTACAACTGTGGAAAGCCAGGGTATCGCTAAAGTGAGTGCAGGTCACAAAAGAAGGTTACATCACATGCCCATCTTGCTGAAGTGGTGGCTGAAGGCATGCAGGAGATGAACTTGTCGGATGTGGTTTCTGAATGCAACACAGTCGAGAATACCCGTGAATGGTGGATTGACATAGGGGCTACTCGCCAGGTTTACGCTCTGAAAGAGTTGTTCTCTGAGTACAAGGCTGTTGAGGGCAAACAACTCTTTATGGAAACTCTGCTTCTGCAAAGGCTGAAGGTGTGGGAAAGGTCATACCGAAGATGACCTCTGGCAAAGAACTCACACTCAACAATGTGCTGCATATTCCAAACAAGCGCAAGAACCTTGTTTCTGGTTCTCTTCTGGTGAAGAATGGATTCAAGATGGTCTTTGGTGGGGATAAAGTTGTTTTATCCAAATTTGATATGTATGTTGGGATAGGGTACTTGGTAAATGGTATGTTCAAGAAGAATATAATGACTATTGTACCCAAAACTGTTGTGCCGAAAAAGGCTAATAAGATGACTACTGCTTCCGTTTACTTGCTTGAGTCTTCTTGTTTATGGCATTGTAGATTAGGACATGCTAATTATAAATCGATTCGAAAGATGATGAATCTAGATTTAATTCCCAACGTAAAATTTGATCCTAATCACATATGCCAAATATGTGTTGAAGCTATGTTAGCTAAAGCACCGTTTCCAACGGTTGAAAGGAACACAGAACCTCTAGATTTGATTCACACTGATATATGTGACTTAAAATTTGTGCTAACTAGAGGCGGTAAAAAGTAATTTATTACTTTCATTGATAATTGTACCAGATATTGTTATGTTTATCTGTTGAGAAGCAAAGACGAAGCTTTTGAAGCTTTCAAGGATTATAAGAATGAAGTTGAGAATCAACTTAGCAAATGGATAAAGAATGTCCGTAGTGATCGTGGTGGCGAATATGATGCACCGTTTAATGAGTTTTGCTCTGGCTCCGACATCATTCATCAAACGACAACACCATATACACTTCAATCAAACGGTATTGCTGAGCGCAAGAACCGAACTCTGAAAGAGATGATGAATGCTATGTTGATTAGTTTGGTTTTACCTCAGAACTTGTGAGGGGAAGCTATCCTCTCAGCAAATTCCTTTCTTAATAAAATCCCTTCTAATTAGAAGGACGAATCCCCTTATGAATTATGGAAAGGTCACAAGCCTAACTACAAAATCATGAAAGTGTGGGGGTGTTTGGCTAAGGTTGAAATACCTAAACCAAAGCAAGTGAAGATAGGGCCTAAAACCATTGAATGTATATTCATTGGATATGCTCTCAATAGTAGTGCCTATCGGATTCTGGTACATAAATCAAACGTCCCTGATGTACATGAAAATGTCATTATCGAGTCTAGGAATGTTGTGATTCTTTGAGAATATCTTTACCTGTAAGGAGAAAGAGAAACAAGAAGCAAGCATGAGCAAGCGGACTTATGAGGCTGAAGAGGAGGGTGATCCTCAAGAACCTGAGGAACCTCATCGTAGTAAGAGGGGTAGGACTTTCAAGTCCTATGGTCCCGATTTTCTAACCTATATAGTAGAAAACAAACCGAGGACGTATGCTGAGGCTATGTCTACTCCAGAAGCTCATTTCTGGAAAGAGGCTATAAATAGTGAAATAGATTCCATCATGCAAAACCACACTTGGGAGTTGGTTGATCTTCCACCAGGAAATATACCACTCGGGTGCAAGTGGATCTTCAAGAAGAAGTTAAAGGTTGATGGTTCTATCGATAAGTACAAGGCTAGGTTGGTGACCCAAGGGTTCCGACAGAAAGAAGGCCTTGACTTTTTTGATACTTACTCACCGAAGCACGAGAATCACTTCCATAAGGGTTCTCATTGCTATAAACTATGATCAATAACTTGGAAATCCATCAAATGGATGTGAAGAGGCGCCTTCTTGAATGGTGAGTTGGAAGAAGAGATTTACATGAAACAACCCGAGGGGTTTGTTGTTCCAGACAATAGAGTAAGGTGTGTAGACTCGTTAAGTCTTCGTATGGGCTTAAAAAGCACCAAACAAAGATTGGCATATCAGATTTGATAATGTCATGTTGTCAAATGGATTTAAGATTAACGAGTGTGATAAATATGTCTACATTAAGAACACACTTAATGCCTATGTGATAGTATGTCTATATGTGGATGACATGTCGATAATGGGAAGTACTCATGACATCATCATGAATACTAAGAAGATGTTGACAAGGAACTTCGATATGAAGGACCTAGAGTCATGGATGTGATACTAGGGATTAAGATCTCTCAGAGTACCCGATGGACTTGTGTTGTCACAAACTCATTATATTGAGTCTTTTTTGAAAAGATTTAATGTCTTTGATGAAAGTCCAGTTGAGCACTCAACTTGACCTAAGTGTGCACTTAGCCAAGAATAGAGGTGAACACGTGGATCAATTGAGATATTCTCAAGTGATTGGAAGTCCGATTTACATAACCAACCTGCATACCGACCGGACTTATCAGCATGCGGTGAATAAACCGAGTAGGTTCATGTGTAATCCAGATCATAATCATTGGAAAGCCTTAAATCGGTTGTTGAGGTACATAAAGTACACCATGAGTTTGGGATTATGATCTACTAGATATCCAAAGATATTATAAGGATACTGTGATGCCAACTGGATATCAGAAACGAAATATTCGAAGTCCACCAGTGGATACTTATTCACGATTGGTGGTGTTGCTGTGTCCTGGAAGTCTATGAGACAAACATGCATAGCTCGCTCCACAATTGAAGTGAAATCATAGCAACTTTGGATAAGACCCGGAGAAGAAGTTTGAATGGCTTAGGAATTTCTAGAGGATATTCCATGTTGGCCGAACCTGTGGCTGCTATCAGCATACACTACGATAGTCAGTCGGCGATAGGAAGAGCACAGAGTAGTATGTATAATGGTAAGTCTCGACACATACGTCGTAGACACAATACCTTTAAACAATTGATCTCTAATGGTGTGATTTTCATCGATTATATAAGATCGAAGGAGAATCTTGCGGATCCTCTTACAAAAGGTTTAGCTAGAGATCAGATGTCAACTTTGACAGCCGGAATGGGACCGAAGCCTATTACGTATATTTCCTTGTAGTGACAACCCAACCATGTTGACTGGCGATCCCAAGATCATGGTTCAAAAGGGACAACTAAGCTATAAGGAACAGTCTAGCACTTACGTACCCATTATGAGAGAATATAAGTGTTGTTTGCAGAGAGTGTGAGGTTAAGCGAAGCTTTTAATGATTTCTATATCTTGATATTCAAGTGGGGTAGGGCTGTAAATGAGCTGGGCTACTCGTGAGCTACTCGCACTCGACTCGATTCGGTTTTTTTCGAGTTCGAGCTCGAGTCGAGCTAACCGAGCCGAGCTCGAGTTTTAAAATCTAGTATCGAGTAGCTCGCGAGCTTAATCGAGCTTGATTAAATAATTATTTAATTAATTAAATTTAATAAATTTATTATAAAATATTAATTTTCATATTTAAAAAAATATTATTCGAGTCGAGTATTAGACGAGTCGAGCTCGATCTTACCATATTTCGTTAAAAATTATATGAATTTTAGGAAAACAATCGAGCTCACGAGCCGAGTCGAGATATATCGAGTACTTAGCGAGTCGAGTTCGATCTTGCTTTTTTATGGCTCGATCGAGCTCGAGCCGAGTTTCGAGCCTGAAATTTTTTAGTCGAGTCGAGCTCGAGCCCTAGAGAGTATCGACTTGACTCGGCTCGATTACACCCCTAAAGTGGGGTAGGGCAGAATACCATTGACAGGAGGTCACTTATGTAAGTGCGCGAACTGGGGCCGCTTGTGAGAATTTTGAGGCTTGAATTTTCAAAGCACTTTTCAAACCAAGTGTTGTCTAGCAGGGCGAGAGACGGATACAACCATGAGAACCGAAAGGTGTGTTGGATGTAGTGCCCGAAAGACAATTGTTGCTTGTCCTTAAGGGCAAGTGGGAAATTGTTGGAAGTAGTGCCCGAAAGACAATTTATGTAATTATTTTTATATTTAATAAATGACAGAATTAATTTCATCTTATTATTTGCTTCGTGCTTATGTGTAATACACCGCTGAAAACCCTAAGTCGTATCATATGTAGCCAGATAACTTAGTGTGTGTCACACGCGAGGATTAAGTTTATGGTGATACACTTAAATTGTTAGTCCATGGTGAACTTAATCAAAGTATGGGGTCTATTGATTAAACCACTATTAATGCGCCCAGAACACTTTATGGTTCGACCGTCTTATTAGGACCATCGACATTGGTTGTCTAAGTGGGGCATTTATATATGATGAGAGTCATATAGGACTGGACCGATTCAATCTGCGTTTCTCATATAATTCCATGATTGAGAAATCTTATTAAATCACAAGGTGATCATATATGGATTAACCTTAATCCTGAAGTGATTGCATACTCCTACTTTTTCAAGATAGGGTTTGATGTGTTCGTTAATGATCTCTAAGAGGCGGGGTCCGAATCACTTTCACGTTGGCACTATTCTGGAATGAGTGAGAAGTGTGTCCGATGTGATATGGAATCCATTCATTCCTCAAGGGAAGTAGAAAGACAATCCCTTATTTGTTAATCCTAGAAACCGATCGATCGGCCGAGTTCATATTGGTTATGAACTAATTGATCATTAGTGGGTTAATGGTAAATAAGGATGAGATGTAATGAAGAAGGTTTATGGAAATAATCCCGCTTCATTATGGATAGTCTATGGAGGGTTCGTCTGTATGTAATGATTATATCAATGGACACTTATTGACTCGACTTTCTGAGAATAAGTTATATCTATAATCGATAGAGTTCAGTTTCGGATTTATGGTGGCGTAATTCCGAAATTAATAAGTTGAGTGGAAATGTTATGTTCGATGAATATTTTATTCAATTTATTGTAGCTACTGGTTATAGGTCCATGGTCCCCGGGTTGGCTCCTAACACACGAGTGTTTTCTCGTTTAATGGAACCTCGAGAATAAATTAAATAGTGGGTCTATTTAGCGAATATGCAATATTATTTATTTGATAAATAATAAGTAAAATAGAAAAGATATTTTCTATTATTTTTAATGGCTTAAGTGGGCCACATAGTGAGAAAATTAGGAAAAGAAATTTTCCTAGATTATGTCACATGTGTAATTAATTATTTATTTATTTGTTAGATAATTAATGGAAAAATAAGAGATTGATTTTATAATCATTATCTCATTTATGGAGAATATCTCTTATTTTATTGCAAATATATTTTCCTTATGGAAAATGGTAATTGTATTGTGAAAAGGATAACTCTCTCTTGACTAGTTAATAACCTATATAAAGAGAGTTCCTCCCAACACAATTGACAATCAAAATTTGCGCCACACATAATAAAAAGAAGAGAAGAAATAGTTTCTTGTTCTAGCCATTGGGAGGAGAAGAATCTAGGAGTTTTCTTGGAGCATATTCGAGGAGGTTCTATTACGAGGATCGATGTCCACCAGTCGTCGCTTGGAAATACAATCCGGAAGATCACGGCTTCTCTCCGGTTGGGTAAATCTACTAAACTTCTCGTAGTTATGTTAATTTATTATGTAAATCATAACGTGGTCAAATCGAAAAACGAATTTAATTCGTAGCTTCCGCTGTGCATGATGGAGCGTCTCGATCGGTGCTGTGAATCAGATCAGACGATCCAATTATGGATCGGATCCGGATTCGGGTTTCTGTATATCCAGAATGTGGTAGCAGAGCCAGGTTAAAGCGATTTTGCGATCTTGATTGCATAATTAATTAATAAGGAGTGGAATTGAAAAAATATTGCATCTTTTATATGTTTATTATATACATGCTTGATTGAATGATTTGGTTGACGAGATGGATTGGGGTTGGTATTTGTTTACCGTTAGATCTGTTGTAAACCCGATTTTTTGGTATATGAAATTATGTAATTTATTGGTTGCAATTTAATTTTCTAGTAGTTAGAATTATTTATTTTTCTGCGCCATTGTTTTATTTAAATAATTTCGATCATCACCTTCACAAAATAATGCGATGGCTTGCTGGTGTTGTACTAAGGTTTTCATCGTGGAGTCTCGGGTTCAAATCTCGGTGGATGTGATTTTTTTTTGGAGTATTTTTTTCCAGAAAAGGTGCTGTTGGTTTTAACGGTCGAAAAGGGAAAAAAAAATTCAAGGTGCGGATGGCCTTCACCGTTATCAAAATTCAAGGCTTGGTCTCCGAAAGGATAGGATTTTGAGTACTCGTCGGGTCACTGACTTACCCTACGGTCGCATACTCGGGGCGTACTTAAGAATCTGAAACATAGGTCACACTCACAAGGATATTTTTGGAAATATCTTGGCTGAAAAAGTAAGGTAATCAGCAATTAAACAGAAATGTTTGATTCCCAATGGTTTAATTGTTGAGAGAGATTGTCTCAATTTAATCGTCACTCTTTGACCTACCTACCTACGGCAATCGAGGTGTGAGATTAAATCATTTGAATGGTAGGATAAAGCGCATGCATGACATCACGTTTATAATTCCTAAAATCATTATATGTTGTGGTGTTTGATTTGATTTATAATTCTGTCATAATTTATTTTACAACTACATATCATCTCAAGGTGACTAGACTGCTTAAGTGATTAAAATTGACTAATGATGACTTCGTAAAAGTGGAAAAGTAACAAGAATGTTGAATCATTAATCGAATGTAATTAATTTTCGGTAGATGATTCTCCTCTTGAGCCTTGGAACTTAAGTGACATTGATAAGTATGTCACTACTGTCACTCGTGTCGAATGAGAGAGACAAACAAAATTAGTTCAAAGATGACAAGAATGATTTGGTATCAATCTCACCAGACATCCCACAGTTTACGAGTAGTGTCTACTCTTATAAACTGCTACTTCAAGGCCATTTCCTTTAAAGAAAGCCATGAATGGAAAGATAAATGTCTATAAGTATAGTCATCTAAAACTAAACAAGTTAAAGGCTAAACCGAAATATTAATAACAGAAAGTGTAGGATAAGGAAAGTGATTTCGGATCACTAATCTATGAATCCTTAGTGACTTTCTTGACCGGGAATATGACTCGGAAGCTAAGTTCTTTTGTAAGAACAAGGTAGCTAGGCATTCATGATGAAGAGTAGACAACGGGCAGTTATTTCAGCTAAGATAGTTGGAGTGATAAAAGGAAAGAAATTTCGGGTTTTAATCCTTGAATACCACAAAAATTCAATTTCTGTTTTCAGATTCGTTGGAACAAATGGATTCACTTTCAAATCGATAATATAGTTGCCTCAAAGAAAGTGATTATGACATTTGTATAAGATTCTGAGACTCGGACTTTTGTCTGAAAAAGTCAGAACCACTAAGTAATGCTGAAATGGTATATGTAACACATCCTAAACTATTAAGACAAATGGTTTCCGTATTTAGATAAACGATTCTTCAGCATCTATTGATTAGTGCATATATCCTAAAGATAAGATTTTAAGACTAGCTAAGGGTGATTCCTATCTCCCAGTCTAAGAACACTATCTCAAAGGAAAAATGACTAAGTAGCCTTTCAATTAGGAAAGGGTAATAGAGCTAAAGAAGTATCATAGCTTGTTCATATTGACCTTCAGGGTCTTATGAAGATACGAGCTAGTGGGAGCTTTTGAGTAGTGGACAATTTGTCTAATAGCTACTCGAAACGCCGATTAGTTTATCTGAATATTTAGAGGAATCTCTGATATCACCAGAGAAGAGAGTATTCCATGCTCAGATATAGGCTATAGCATAGTATTTGGAACTGATGCTCGGCCTACTGATGGGAGTCAACTTTACTGTACTTTGGTGTGCAGTTTAACCCCCGGTTATCACTATTCTGGCATGTTTTTGGTAGAATTAGTCCTAATTAAGAGTAATATCGAGAGTGATACGCATGGGGAGTTAAACTGTCATATCGATAGTAAATTCTGCCGTTTTGACGATATTTACCTCTTTTTCCGAGCACCTTTGTCTTGCGGAATTACGCGTGGTGTTTGTTCGTATATGTTATTGCAGGACTTAAGTGAATCGAGGACCCGGAAGGCGATGTTTTGGAGTGAGAAACATGTTCGTGGCACGAAAGTAGCATGAAAGTGGAGAAAAATCAAGTTTGGAGTGAAATCAAGGCAAACGGGCATTTGATCTAACCAAAAGAGCGTTTGCAGATGTGGCATTTGATACTGAAAGTTGGCTTAGATGACGAACGAGCGTCCAAATTACTCCTAAATGAGAATTTGGATGGGTTCATCTCGAATACTGAACTCATATTCAGCAAACGGGGTTCAAGACAATCCAAACGGGCATTTGCCCTCAAGACATGATCCATGAACTAGCGTTTAGGAGAAGCCAAACGCTGGTTCACTGAAGAACAAGCCCTAATCAAGAAAAAGATTTCCAGGCAAACGGCCGTTCGCCCTCGACAGCAGTGAATTTCAACCCTACACTATAAATACGCAGCTCATACATCACTTTTACAACCCTGGCCGACCTTAGGCATATTTTGGGCGATTTTGGTGCGGTTTTGGTGTAGGATAAACATACTTTGATCCGTTGATTCCTTAGTTCACATCCTTTGATTCTACATACATTCTATAGCTTAGATTTACGTTTTCGTTCCAAAGATTCGAATTTTAGAGCAATTATTTCTCAATACTTTGTGGATCAGATTTTCGTCAGTTATATACTTTTTCCTTATTGTTTTAATTATGTTTTCAATCTTTATTTCTGTTTCTAGCATAATCATGAGTAGCTAATTCCATGTGTAGTTGAATTATGTGAAAGCGAGTGAAAACCCTAAGGAGGATGAGAGAGGGATTAGTGTAACGCATAATATCATGTTTTAACGATTAATCCAAGTCCTAAAACTTATTATAACATCTTTGAATTAGATTTATCACCTAGTTCACCGTCACACACATCGAACTTATAGATGCATTTTGCGGTGAGATGTGGGAAAAGGGGTTTTGGGGTCGTTGCGTAGATTCGGCCTAGTTGTTAGGACCGTTTCCAATACAGAGGTTTGTCATCGTTGTTCGAGCAACTATAGAACTTAATCATGTTAGGATAATCAGTTTTCTAAAGGGAGAGTCGGTTAGCTTCACATAGGGTGGTTAGATCGAGTTGTTCATTCTAATCACTAGAATTAGGAGTTGGCACCCGTGGATGTCGTTAAACTACATAGGATAGGTAGGTCGGTTAAGACACGCTCCCTATCAAGTCCTTCCTAAGGGGTGAAAGTAACTCGTGGGATCATAGTTCGGCTATACCGTTTAATACCTAGAAGTAAACTTGTTAGTATAATCTTTAATTTTGATTTAGTATAATATCTTCCACCATCATTTTGGCATGAACTAAGTTCTACGTCAGCTTTGGTACTTAGACATTACTCCTTGTGGATTCGACCTTGTGACCACTATACTCCTGTTGACCCGATACTCTGTCGGTGAAAGTTAGCGGTTAAGTATTTTGCTATCACCTACGTCCGAGTGAAACAATTTCACTGAAAGGATAAACCATGTATTGTCTTGTATAGTTATTGATATGCTACATTACACTGCTTAACTAAATTAAGATATTAGTTGCAAAATAACCGTATACCTTATTATGTAAATACCAAGAAGTCTACCTAGAAGATGCTTATGAATTTATGGATAGGGAGTGAACTACGTTTACTCCACTTCCGTAAATAGAGGCGTTTAACACTTCGTGCTTGAAGGTAAGACTAAAGGTTTTGAATACACGTTCAGATGGTGACTGTTCATGAAATATCTTAATGCAATGAGTAAAAGTTGGTTATAAGATTCTTAAGATTGGATAGTGACGGTTACATTGTTACATCCTTTCTAAAAGAATGTTTAAATAACAACCTTAGACCTTGAAGTACAGTTACTCAAGGAGTTACTATCTGAATTTAATCAGACCGCATCCAACATTGGTTGTTGGGGTTACACTGATAAATACTACACCAGATTAGAATATCGATCCACCCAAGTGCAGTAGGAGTATGGTTTAACCATTGACCCACTGTGATCATGCAGACTTTACAGTCAGCTGGGAGTGGTTGATCACCTATGGTCTTTTTGGGAAGGCTGTATAGAACTCTTGATAATAAGAGGTCAGTTTAATGCCATAAACCTGTAAATAGAGTGTTAGTACTCCAGTTCTGTTCATACTCAAGTAGAACCACCTAAGTGTCTCAGGCCCAATAGGAGTAATTGGATCTACGTGAAAAAGAGTCGAATGAATGAGAAATATTATCTTTCTAAGAAAAGCCAAGTGGTCTAGGGGTAATTCCCTGAGATGTAGATAGTCTAATAGGGGTGATGCCCTGAAACTTTCTAACCATTCAGCCTTGCTTGACTCACTGGAAAGCAGAAAGATCAACAGGGGTGATGCCCTGAAATTTTCTTGCCGTATAATGGAGCTTAGACTCATTCAGAACAGAAGGGTTTTACCTTAATTCCAATGGCAAATTGTGTTAGGTGTAGTGCCCGAAAGACAATTTGTGTAATTGTTTTTAATAATGAATGACAGAATTTAGCTCACCTTATTACTTGCTTTGTGCTTGTAAAGTAATACGCTCGCAAACCCTAAGTATATCTCAGTATGTAACCACTTAACTCAAAGTGTATGGATTACACGTGAGGATTGAGTTAGTGGAGATATGCTTAAATGTTAGTCCGTGGTGAACTTAATCGAGTTTAGGGTCTCTTGATTAAAACACCAATAATGCGCCTGTAACACCTTAGGGTGTGATAGTCTTATCTGGACTATCGGGCAGAGGGTACTCGTGGGGCATTTATATATGATGGAATTCATATAGGACTGGACCGATTTAATCAGTATTTCGGTATAATTCCGTAATCGAGGAATCTTATTAAATCATTAGATGATCATATATGGATCAACCTTAATCCCGAGGTGATCACAAGCAGGCCGCTTGTCCCGGGTAGTGTTTGATGTGTTAGTTACGGTTCACTTAAATATGTGTTCCAAGCCACTTCTCATTGGCACTATCTCCAGATGAGTGAGTAGTTCGATTTTCACAGACATGGAATCCATTCCTTCCTCAAGGGAAGTAGAGAGATAGTCCTCTTATTTGTTAGCCCTAAGAAAATGATCGATGGGCCCAGTTCATGTTAAACTAATTAGCTACTAGTCAGATATGTGAACTAATTGATCACTAGGGGGTTAATGGTAAATAAGGATAAGATATTCTGAGTCGGGTTCACAGAGACTTCTCACTCGTAATGGACAAATGATATATGGAGGTTAATCCGTATGTAGTGATTATATCAATGGACGCTTATTCACTCTACTATGGGTTGAGTATAAGTATACATCTATAATCGGTAGAGTTGATTCGGGTTTATGGTGGCGTAATCCCGGAATTAATAATTAATGTACTTATTCGTTCGATGAATAATTAATTATTGGAGCTACTGGTTATAGGTCCATGGTCCCCGATGTGGCTTCGTAATTGGACTAATAATCTTGTTATTTGGGCCTCAAGTGATAATTAATTGGATGGCCTAATTAATTGATATGCATGGATATTATTTAGTTGAAATTTAAATAATATAATACACATAAAAGACATTTTATGTGGGCTTAGTGACCCTACAAGTGGCGCCAATATTGATGATAATTAAAGAGAAATTAGTTTTCTTGGATAATTATTTGACATGTGATTTATCATTTATTTGTTAAATGATAATTCATGGAATATTAGATAATAATATGATTTATCCTAATTTGTTTGGGATAATCATTTTATTTATCTTTTATTTGGAATAAAGGATTAATGGAATAATTATCTCTTAATTATTTAACTGGAGATAAATGATTACTCTCCTATATAAAGAGAGTTCTCCCAAGCCTTTGAGATTGGCATAATTCGACCACATACATAAAAAAGGAGAGAAAAATTAGTTTTCTTGTCTTGGGTTTTAAAAGAAGAAAAACTAAGTTTTTCTTGGTGTTTCATATCGAGGAGATTCGTGTATCAAGAAGGGTGTCCACCAACCGTCGTTTGGAGAACACATCGGAAGATCTTGGCTTCTCTTCCTACTATTGGTAACATGATCTTAACCCCCTTGTAGTTGTTAAATCCTTTAATTATGTATTGTAATATATAAATCGTGATCCATCCGCTGCGCGTAGATCTAACTCGTTTAGATCTAAGAAACTGCATCCTTCATGTGGTATCAGAGACAGGTTCCACGATTTATATAGTCATAATCATAATTAAACGATTTAAAGAAGTGAAATTGCATGTAGGTAAATTTTATTTATTGTTTTATGCATTGATAATGATTAATTGCTATGGTTGAAGAGATGGATTGGGGGTTGGTACTGGTTACCCGTTAGATCTATTGTAAACTCATATAAACAAAGAAAATTCGTTCATATGAGTATATGAAATTATGTAATTTATTTGTTGTTGCAATTTTAATTTCCTGAAAGTAGATCTGTTTAGTAGCTGTTTAGTTTTTTTCGTTTTTCCCGTTGATCGAGCCGTTGAAACGACGATCCCTCCGGTCAGAATCAAGATTAAAAATGGAAGAACAAGCCATCCAAATTTGGGGTCGATCGGAGTCCGTCTCAATATCCGTTCGTTGCAATGAAGTGGCTGTTGTAACAGAAAAACGCAGGATTCACAGAAACCCTAGCTGTGACTTCTTCGAATTTCTGGAAGAGTTTGGACCGTTAAAACGTAAATCCGACCGGTCAGATTGATAAACGTGGACTCATTGACAAGGCATAAAAATTTCAGGTTGATCGGGTTTCATCTCGATTCGCGATCGGCCTCGGGAAGTCACTGATGTGCTGCTGCAAGAGACAGATTCAGCAGCAAGTTGGGCGGCTCACTGGAGAAAATTGACAAGTGAAAACTCCGATCCAACCGTCCATATTCAAGCCCAAGGAGTGAAGAACAGATCTGGAAAGTTTCATTGCGATTCGAGTTCGTTTTGTTTCCTGATCATCGAAGAGTTTGAACAGCTGTAGATTTTGTTAGAAAATAGTAAACCCTAATTAGGGTTTTGGTTATATATTTTCAAATAGATTAGATACGGGGGTGCCAACGGTCCATCTCGGTGTTTATTTTCCGCACTAGAATACATGTTTAGATTGTATGTGTAGAACCGGAAAATTGTCATGACATGCATCATATCATGAATTCCACTCCATATGCATACATGTAGAAATTAATTCGAGGAATTAGTTAGGCATGTATAAAACACGCAATTAGTTTTAATTAATTGTTTGATATTAATTAGAAACTAATTAGGTAAAAACCGAGGAATACGGGTTTTTTCAATCGTCGAGGTTGGGTGATGGATTCTCGGTGAATCCCACTGCTAAAGCGTAGGGAGTAAAATCCCGAAACCTCGTGGTTAAGGTGTTGGATTCTCGGTGAATTCCACCTACCTAGACGAGATTACGCTTTTGTTCCGTAGTGTCTACGTGAAAGTTTGATGTTTAAGGATTGGATTATCACGGGCATACATGGTTCGAAAGTGGTTTAACCACGGTTGGGTGGTCAACAGTAGCTACGGCTCGATCGACTTCACCCTCCAAGTGTGGCGTTTGCACGGGGGTCTGGCAAGGCTGAGCCATCCGAAGAGCCACTACGGCTCAACGGAGCTCCCCTAGTTTTGACCCGTCCGACGGCCATGTATGTTCCAACGAATAGGTCGGGTGGGCTAGCCCACGTAACCGACAACATTCGGGCCTATGATTTATTGTTCCTTAATGTAACATCAAGTCCAAAACGTGATCGAGAAACCCACCACTTTTTCAAAATATTGAGTGGAGCGGAGAGGCGACAACCGACCCCACGGCCTCTACTGTTGACACAAGCAACGTGTGAGAATGGTGATGCCTCGTGTCGGCACTGGGACCGGCCTCCTAAGGAAGGCCTTCACCGCTATCAAAATTCAAGGCTTGGTCTCCGAAAGGATAGGATTTTGGGTACTCATCGGGTCACCGACCGACCTAAGGCGGCACACTCGGGGTCTACCTAAAAATCTGAGACAATGAGGGTCACACTCATAAAGCGGTATTTTTGGTAGTACCTTGGCTGAAAAAGGAAAGGCGATTGACGATCACAAATGAGATGTTTGATTCTCAATTTGATCTTCAATATTAATCGAAACCTCTTTGACCTACCCTAAGGCGGCACTGAGGTATTAGATTAAATCCTTGGAACGGTAGGATAGACTATAAGTACTTAGTTTATAGTTCCTAAAATTTATTAGTAGTGTATGATTTGGATTTATTCTGTCAATTTTATTTACAACTGTTATACATATCTCTCTAGGGTGCTAGACTGCTAGTGTAAAGTTGACTAGTAATGACTTCGTTAAAAAGTGGTTAGTAACTAGAACGTTGTACTTATTGATCTTACATGCGATTAATTTTTCGGAAGAGATATTTCTCTTGAGCCCTCAAGACTTAAGTGACGTAAATAAGTATGTCACTGATGTCACTCATGCAGTACGAGAGACAACCCTAGTTAGTTTGTAAGATGATTGGGACGATAAAATTCTTCTAGTGAATTTTAATTGTGTAGTGTCTACACAAGAAATTTTCAAATAGAAAAATTGGAGAATCATAAATTAAAGTGTCGCTAGTTAGACGGTATTTGGAACCGATAAACTAGTGGGAGCTTTTATCTTATGTTTTTCTAATTTATTAGAAAATTAGTCCCACTAGGTAACGCTTTCATTAGACATCCCACGATTCATGAGTAGTGTCTACTCAAACGAATCGCTAGTTCAAGACTATTTCTTTTAAGGAAAGTTAAGAATGGGAAAGAATGTCTATAAGTGTTAATCATCTTAACTAAAGTTTTGAGGCTAAACCGAAACATTAAATAAAGAAATTATAGGATAAGGAAAGTGATTTCGGATCACCAACCAATGAATCCTTAGCGACTTTCTTAACCGAGTAACTTGACTCGGTAGCTTAGTTCTTTGGAAGAACAAAGAAGATTTGCATTAACGATTAATAGAGTAACAACGGGTAGTAATTTCAGCTAGAATAGTGGGAGTGGTATGAGGAAATGAATTTTTGATTCGATCCTTGAATATCACGGAAAAATTTATTTTTCTGTTTTCAGATTCGTTGGAACAAATGGATTCACTTTCAAATCGATATATTGTTGCCTCAAAGAAAGTGAATTTGACATTTGTAGTACGAATCCGAGACTCGGACTTTTGTTTGATAAAGTCAGAACCACTAAGAAAAGCTGAATAGGTATGTGTACCACATCTAAAACTATTATAGGCAAATGGTTTCCGTATTAAGATAAACGATTCTTCATAATCTATTAATTAGTGCATATATCCTAGAGATAAGACCTAACGACTGGCTAAGGGTGATTACTATCTCCCAGTCTCGGAACACTGTCTCAAAGGAACGATGACTAAGCTTCCTTTCTATTAGGAAAGGGTAATAGATCTGAAGAAGTAACGTAGCTTGTTCACAATGACCTTCGGGGTCTAGTGAAAGATACAAGCTAATGAGAGCTTTTGAGTGGTGACATTTTGTCTGATAACTACTCGAAACATAATTTAGTTTATCGAAAGAATACGAGGAGGAGTCTCTGATTTTAACAGAGAATAGAGTATTCCATGCTCAGAAATAGGCTATCGCATAGTCTTGGGACTGATGCTCGGCCTGCCTTCAAGTGGAGTGATTTTCACTGAGGAAGAAACCGGAGGGCCTTGCATAGTTATTTATGTGCTACAATACACTGCTTAACTCGATTAAGATATTGTTGCAAAATAACGGTTAACATTCTTATGTAAACCGAGAAGTCTACCTAGAAGATGCTCGTGAATTTATGGATAAGGAATGAATTTGGTTCACACCACCGTAAATGTAGGCATTTAGCACTTAGTGCTTGAAGGTAGGATCGAGATTTTGCACACACTGCGCCAGAATATAACTATTCGTGAAATATCTTAATGTGATGAGTGAAGGTTGGTTATAAGATTCTTGTAACTAAAGGTACAATTGGAAGAAGCGCTTTCGATAAGTGGGTATATCCGACCGAGTGTATCACCACCGGGAGCACCGGTGTTGTTTTGTTCGAAGAAGAAGGATGGTAGTATGCGGTGTGGTATTGATTACCGAATCGAACAACGTCACGATGAAGAACAAGTATCCGTTACCTAGGATCGATGACTTGTTCGATCAACTACGAAGCGGCATTTTGAAGATTGATTTGGCGATCGTGGTATCACGGCTCGAAGTAGCGAGATGGATATTCCAAAGACCGCATTTCGCATCTGTGCACGGACATTACTTAATTCACGGTCATGCCTTCCGGATTGACCAACGCATCAAAGAATTTTCATGGATTTAATGAACCGTGTATTCATACCTACTTAGACCAGCTTTGTAGTAGTCTTTATCCGAGCTTACATCCTGGCGTCTACTCTAAGACTAAGGTCATGCCGAGCACCTGAAACTCTGATCTTTGCAGTTTTACGAGAGAAAAACAATCAGATGCGAAATTGTCGAAATGTGAATTCTGGTTGGGAGCGAGTGGCATTTTGGGGCATGTATGGTCTCAAAGACGGTGTATCCGTTGACCGAGCAAGATAAGCGGTGGTATCAGATGTCCAACACCTAAGAATGTTGCGGAAATTCAAGCTTCTTGGGTTTGGCTGATATTACGAAGATTTGTAAAAGACTTTTTCCAAGATTGCAAGGCCGATGACTAGCGTTAATGAAGAAAGAGAACCTGGTTTAAGTGGGATGAAAAATGTGAGGCGTTCCTTTCCAACCGCTTTAAGGCGGTTGACTACAGCCCTATTTTAGCACTACCAGGAGGTAATGAGGATATTGAGGTTTATACCGTCGTCGAAGAACGGTCTCAAGGTTGGCGTGATCGATGCAACGGAGACGCAGTGATCGCAGATGCATCGAGGCACTGAAACCATATGAGAGTAACTACCCGACTCACGACTTAGAATTGGCACACCGTGGTTTTCGCATTGAAGATATGGCGACACTATTTGTATGGAATAACTTTCAAGGTGTTTTCAGATCACAAGAGTCTGAAGTACATATTTACACAGAAGGAGCTCAACATGCGTCAAAGCGTTGGTTGGAACTAATTAAAGATTATGACATGGAAATCCAATACCACGAAGGGAAGGCCAATGTAGTGGCGGACGCGGAAATCGATTCATTCCTTGTGCGAGGAAGTAGCTCGGATCAGATTGCGAGAAGAGTTGGACCGCATGGATATTTGTGTCATCCAGAAAGGCGGAGATAAAAGCGACTTCGCCTTGCAACCCGAATTATACGGCGAGATCCGGGGCGAAACAAGTGGGTGACAGGGTAATTGAGGCCAAGAAGGCCAAGATTGCGTGAGATGAGAGGCTGATTTACGTTTACACGAGGATGGTAGTATCGGTTTAAGAATTCGGTGGTGTGTCTACCGGCCAATGATTTGAAGAACTCAAGAGGCGGATCTTGAGTGCACACGCACGTAATATAACTATTCGTGAAATATATTAATGTGATGAGTGAAGGTTGGTTATAAGATTCTTGAGATCGAAGTGACGGTTGGATCATCACACCCTTTCTAAAAGAATCCATACATAACAGCCTTAAACCTTGGAGTACGGTTACCCAAAGGTAGTTACTATCTGGATTTAATCGGACCACGCCCAACATCGGTTGTTGGTGATTACACTGATAAATACAACTAGATCGAATATCAATGCACCCAAAACACAGTGGGAGTATGGTTTAACCGTTGACCCATTGTGGTTTTGTGGTTTTGTGGACTTTATAGTCTCTTTGGGGTGATTGATAACCTATGGCTCTTAGTGGGGTGTATAGGATTCTCGATCATAGAGGTTGGTTTGAAAGCCTTAACCCTATGAATGGAGTTTTGATACTCCAGCCTGTTTCACCTCTTGTAGAACCACCGAGTGTCTCAGGCATGAATAGGAAAGTTTAAACTTTCAAACAAGCAAAGTCGAGTGGTCTAGTAGGGTGATTCACGACAAGTAGAGAGTTAACGGACCTTGAACTCTCTCACCACTCGTCTTGCAAGATTTCATTAGAAAGCGAGAAAATAAGGGTGATTCCCTGAGACTTTCTTGCCGAAAAACAGAGTCCTGGATTCATTCGAAGCGAAGGGTCTTTGGTTAGAACAAATGGCAGGATGATTGCCGGGCTTATATCCTTTGTGGATTTAAGAGAAACTCTCGGTCATTTAAAGTCACATGTTTTAAAATATGTGGACTTGACGAATATTGATAAGTCTTTTCAGACTGGATATCAATATTGGTAAAGTAGTAGTATTAGTGTTCATGAATGATAACATCAAACGGTTGGAAACAACATGTGTGTGCTATCTCAAGTCGGAAATCGACAGTGCCAAGATTCTCTGATGAGAGAGTTGGACTATATTCTAAGAATCTGATTCGGTCAGATTCACGAGAATGAGTCATTGGCTATCCCACCTATCTTATTGAATAAGATGATTATTCATATATGTATGAAACATTCATCGAGAGTAGTCCTACCCTAACTCTCAGGAATGATTTTCTAAATCTTCGGATAAAGAGAAAATGGGATAGAGCCTCTTGGATAATGGCAAGTCAGGTTATCACAAGTCAATAGTAATCGAATCTTGGATTCGAGCAATAAGTAGTGGTTTAGTACGTCCTCAAGTATCTTTAGAGAAAGAGGAATCATATGCTTGTATATTCAGGTGCAAACTTGAATATGGTTGACTACAATCGATTTCGACTTGTAGTCAGATTGAGGATGATCATTAAGTTGATCTCGGGCTCAGTGTTTACTCATAGTGCTTAGAATTTTCTTTTTGGTCTGGGAGTAATTCCAGGTCTGATAAGCCGATATCACTTCATTGTGAAAACAGTGAAGAGATAGCTTAGAAGGATCTTCTCGATTACAAGAAGTCAAAAGCATATTGAGAGAGTACCGCTGATTGGAAGGACCGCAACGTTTCAATCCTAAAGATCGTCTCGAGTCGACAACCTAACTAATCGAGTGTACCAAGTCGAGTGCTTGGAGGGTACGGCATTAATGGATATGTCTCATCCGCTTTTAGAGCAAGTGGGAGAGTGTTGTGAATAAGATGAGAAAGGTGTGCTCTAAAAACAATCGTTGCTTGTCATTTCGTGCAAGTGGGAGATTGTTAGGTGTAGTGCCCGAAAGACAATTTGTGTAATTGTTTTTAATAATGAATGATGAATTTAGCTCACCTTATTACTTGCTTTGTGCTTGTAAAGTAATACGATGATCTTTGCAAACCCTAATTATATCTCAGATGTATGTAACCACTTAACTCGGTGTATGGATTACACGTGAGGATTGAGTTAGTGGAGATATGCTTAAATCTGTTAGTCCGTGGTGAACTTAATCGAGTTTAGGGTCTCTTGATTAAAACACCAATAATGCGCCAGAACACCTTAGGGTGTGATAGTCTTATCGGATTTGTCGGTGAGAGGGTACCTACGTGGGGCATTTATATATGATGGAATTCATATATAGATTTGGACCGATTTAATCTGTATTTTCGGTATAATTCCGTAATCGAGGAATCTTATTAAATCTTAGATGATCATATATGGATCAACCTTAATCTCGAGGTGATCACGAGGTCTTTGCTTGTCCCGGGGTAGTGTTTGATGTGTTAGTTACGGTTCACTTTAATATGTGTTCCAAGCCACTTCTCATTGGCACTATCTCTCAGATGAGTGAGTAGTTCGATTTTCACAGACATGGAATCCATTCCTTCCTCAAGGGGGAAGTAGAGAGATAGTCCCCTTATTTGTTAGCCCTAAGAAAATGATCGATGGGCCCGGTTCATGTTAGACTAATTAGCTACTAGTCGATATATGAACTAATTTGATCACTAGGGGTTAATGGTAAATAAGGATAAGATATTTCGAGTCGGGTTCACGGAGACTTCCCACTCGAATGGACGATCTATGGAGGGTTAATCCGTATGTAGTGATTATATCAATGGACGCTTATTCACTCTATGGGTTGAGTATAAGTATACATCTATAATCGGTAGAGTTCAGTTTCGGGTTTATGGTGGCGTAATCCCGGAATTAATAATTAATGTACTTATTCTGTTCGATGAATAATTAATTATTGGAGCTTTTGGTTATAGGTCCATGGTCCCCGATGTGGCTTCTGTAATTCGGACTAATAATCTTGTTATTTGGGCCTCAGTGATAATTAATTGGATGGGCTAATTAATTGATATGCATGGATATTATTTAGTTGGGCTAAATAATATAATATACATAAAAGACATTTTATGTGGGCTTAGTGACCCTACAAGTGGCGCCAATATTGATGATAATTAGAGAGAAATTAGTTTTCTTGGATAATTATTTGACATGTGATTTATCATTTATTTGTTAAATGATAATTCATGGAATATTAGATAATAATATGATTTATCCTAATTTGTTTGGGATAATCATTTTATTTATCTTTTATTTGGAATAAAGGATTAATGGAATAATTATCTCTTAATTATTTAATCCTTGGAGGACAATGATTACTCTCCTATATAAAGAGAGTTCTCACAAGCCTTTGAGATTGGCATAATTCGACCACATACATAAAAAAGGAGAGAAAAATTAGTTTTCTTGTCTTGGGTTTTAAAAGAAGAAAAACTAAGTTTTTCTTGGTGTTGCATATCGAGGAGGTTCGTGTATCAAGAAGGGTGTCCACCAACCGCCGTTTGGAGAACACATCGGAAGATCTTGGCTTCTCTTCCTACTATTGGTAACATGATCTTAACCCCCTTGTAGTTGTTAAATCCTTTAATTATGTATTGTAATATATAAATCGTGATCCATCCGCTGCGCGTAGATCTAACTCGTTTAGATCTAAGAACCTGCATCCTTCAAATTGACTATCTATGCTTATATCCATTGGTGGATTAAAGCAAACCTCTAGGTCATTGCAATCCACATGTTTGAAATATGTGGGCTTGACTAGAATATTGATGAGTCTTTTGTAGACCAGAGAATCAATATTGGTATGAAGTAGATGTTTGTGTAAATGCAAGGTAACACTGCAACAGTTGTAAGCAACATGGGAGTGTTATCTGAAGTCAGAAACTGACGAGCCAAAGCTTCTCTAAATTAGAGAAGTGGACTATATTCTTAGAAACCGATTCGGTCGAGTTCATGAGAACGAGTTGTTGGTAGTTTCCCATCTATCTTATTGTTTAAGATGATAATGCATTTTCGTATCATTCTACCAACCACTCAAGGAATAATTCTCTCAATCTTCGGATAAAGAGAAAATGGGATAGATTCTCTTTTGGATAGAGAAAGTCAGATTATTAAAATTCAATTAAAGTCAAATCTTGGATTCGAGCGTTGAGTAGCAATATTGTGCATTCTCAAGTACCTTCAGAAAACGAGGAGTAATATGTATCTATATTCAAGTGCATACCTGAGTATTGTTGACTACATTGTCCAACTTACAGTCAAATTAAGGATGATCGTTAATTGATCTCGGGCTTAGTGTTTTCTCATAGTGATAGAGCTCAGTGCTTGAGAAGTTCCTTGTTGGATTGAGAAGTGATTCTAGGTCTCGATGAGCCGATACCATTTTACTGTGAAATCAGTTGAGAGGTATCTCATGCAAATGATCTTCGTAGTCACAAGAGGTCAAAAGCATATTGAGAGAGAGTACTACCTGATCAAACAGACCGTGGAGAGAGGCGACATTTTGGTCCTAAAAGATCGCCTTGATCCGACAACCTAGCTGATCAGTTCACCAAGTCGTGTGGCATCTAATGTCACTAATAAGCACTTGGCGGGTATGAAATTGGGAGATATGTCTCATCTGCTTTAGATCAAGTGGGAGAATGTTGTGGATAGAAAGAATAAGGGTGTGGTGCTCTAAAAACAATTGTCTTATCCGGACCGTCGACATTGGTTGTCTAAGTGGGGCATTTATATATGATGAGAGTCATATCGGACTGGACCGATTCAATCTGCGTTACTCATACAACTCCGTGATTGAGAAATCTTATTAAATCACATGATGATCATATATGGATTAACCTTAATCCTGAAGTGGTTGCATACTCCTACTTGTTTCAAGATAGGGTTTGATGTGTTCGTTAAGGATCGCTAAGAAGCGCGGTCCGAATCACTTTCATGTTGGCATTATTCTGGAATGAGTGAGAAGGGTTAGTCTGTATGTAATGATTATATCAATGGACACTTATTGACTCGACTTTCTAAGAATAAGTTATATTTATAATCGATAGAGTTCATTTTCGGATTTATGGTGGCGTAATTCCGAAATTAATAAGTTGAGTAGAAATGTTCTGTTCGATGAATATTTTATTCAATTTATTGTAGTTACTGGTTATAGGTCCATGGTCCCCGGGTTGGCTCCTAACACGCGAGTGTTTTCTCGTTTAGTGGAACCTCGGGAATAAATTAAATAGTTGGTCTATTTAATGAATATGCAATATTATTTATTTGATAAATAATATGTAAAATAGATAAGATATTTTCTATTATTTTTAATGGCTTAGGTGACTCCACATTGTGAGAAAATTAGTAAAATAAATTTTCCTAGATTATGTCACATGTGTAATTAATTAATTATTTATTTTTAGATAATTAATGGAAAAAGAGATTGATTTTATAATCATTATCTCATTTATGGGGATAATCTCTTATTTTATTGCAAAATATCTTTTCCTTATGGAAAATGGTAATTGTATTGTGAAAAGGATAACTCTCTCTTGACTAGTTAATTTCCTATATAAAGAGAGTTCCTCCCAACACAATTGACAATCAAAATTTGCACCACACAAAATAAAAAGAAGAGAAAAATTAGTTTCTTGTTCTAGCCATTGGGAGGAGAAAAATCTAGGAGTTTTGTTGGAGCATATTCGAGGAGGTTCTATTATGAGGATCAACGTCCACCAGTCTTCGCTTGGAGATACAATCCGGAAGATCACGGCTTCTCTCCGGTTGGGTAAATCTACTAACCTTCTCGTAGTTATGTTAATTTATTATGTAAATCAGATCGTGGTCAAATCAAAAAATGAATTTAATTCGTAGCTTTCGCTGTGCAAGATCGAGCGTCTCGATCGGTGCTGTGAATCAGATCTGACGATCCAATTATGGATCGGACCCGGATTCGGGTTTCTGTATATCCAGCAAGGTGCTAGGGGAAATATTGTGTGTGTGTTATTGTCTTGGTTTACACTAAAGGCTGAACATTTCAAGACCTAGTTCACTGATTAGCCGAGTAATCCGATGGTACTTCACTAAGGTAGGTTCAAGGCCATAAGCTACCTTTCCTGATGCAATATTTTTCCGTCTGACTTTTCTTCAGAGTCTGCATTTGCATTTGCATTAATTTTCATTCATGTGGGGGATTGTTGGAGATATCCCATGAAATGGGGGTAAAGTGGTCAAATTTAGCGCAATTTTCAGATACGCTCTGGTGTAATTCATCGGGAGCTTCTTACGTCTAAAAATTCTAGATAATGTTTGGATTTGGAATAACTCGATTTGGATATCAAGTGAATGAGAAATTAATGCCTAAAGTTGGTTGAAAATGTGTTAGAGATAAGAGTTGAAGGGAGAACCTCAACTCAATCTCCCACATTGGAAGTTTGAGAGACTTGAGCTCTATACATAAGAGCTAGTGTATGCTTTTATAGATGTGCTCCAAGGGGCAAGGCACTTTTGTGCATGAGGGATGACCTAGATAATTCCACACGCACGCGCGCCGTTGCCTCCGCCGTCCGGCTCGGCTCGGCTCGGCTCGGGTGATACTAATAATTTTTTGGACAAAATTTCTTTTGATATTAACCAGAAAATAATTATTAATCGTGATGCGGTTGGAAGGTTCCAGAATAGTACACGAAGTAATTAAGTCGGCCAGACTTAATTAACATGTGCTGAATAATTTTTGGCGAGATTTATTTCCTTGATGGAAAATCGAGAAAGCCGTGTCATAAATGAGTCATTCGACCAATCAGAATTTAGATGACATGTCATCCGACCAATCAAAAGCGAGGATTAAGTCGGTTAATGTTTTAATCAAGTGATTGATCAAGAGTCGGCTAGGGTAACTTTTCCAAGGGGAAAAGTTGGCCGACTCTTATGATGTAATTCGGCCAATGATATTCGAGCGGTACCTCCTCATCTCCACTATATAAACAACCCCATGGATAGTGATTCACGCATTCAGTTTTCCCTTATGTCTTCCACTACTAAAAGGGTCGAGCATATAGTCTAGTTCTTGAGTCGAAGAGAAGCCGGAGCACTCTGTAAGTTTGTCGGAGCTTGGATTGTTGAAGTGCCTCTCAATCCAAGACGTAAGCCGTTGTATCTTGGGAGGCAGTTGCTACTACCGTGGGCACCATACCAGAGCAATCTGTCTTAAGGAAAGAGTATTATACTCGCATCGGTTTGTCATTTATTTATGCATCGTACTTTACTTTCTTTTACTTTCAAGTCAGGTCTGCACTGTGATAGTTTTAATTTTTAGATCAACGTTGTAATAGTTTTATTTTATTAGATCTATACTATAGTTGTGTTAATTTATAGATCTACGCCGTAATTGCTTTAGTTTGTTAGATTTACATAATAAAATTAAATTTTATTTCCGAGTTGTTTATATCTGCATTTAATTTCTGTAATTACATCCGTGAATTACGGATCTGTTCCGAAAATCACTCCACACACTGGACAATATCACCAACGTAAAAATTGGTGAATAAAAGTGCTGTCTGCGGAGAGTGGTTAAGTGAAGCTTTTAATGATTCCTATATCTTGATATTCAAGTGGGGTAGGGCAGAATACCCTTGATAGGAGGTCATATATGTAAGTACGACTGTTTTGGTGCTTGTTTAAGCCCATACAAAGACATAACGAGTCTACACACCTTACTCTCTTGCCCTAGAACAACAAACCCCTCGGGTTGTTTAATGTAAATCTCTTCTTCCAACTCACCATTCAAGAAGGCATTCTTCACATCCATTTGATGGATTTCCAGGTTTTTGACTGCAGCTATAGCAATGAGAACCCTTATAGAAGTGATTCTCGTTACTGGTGAGTAGGTATCAAAAAAGTCAATGCCTTCCTTCTATCGGAACCCTTGGGCCACCAACCTAGCATTGTACTTATCAATAGAACCATCAACCTTTAACTTCTTCTTGAAGATCAACTTGCACCCGTGTGGTTTATTCCCGGCCAACTCCCAAGTGTGGTTTTGCATTATAAAATCTATTTCACTGTTTACAGCTTCTTTCTAGATAGGAGCTTCTGGAGTAGACATTGCCTCAGCATATGTCCTAGGTTTGTTTTCTACCATATAGGTCAGAAAATCAGGACCAGAGGACTTGGAAGTCCTAGCCCTTTTACTACAACGAGGTTCCGAAAGTTCTTGACGATCACCCTCTTCTTCCGACTCATAAGTCCGCTTGCTCATGCTTGCTTCTTGTTTCTCTTTCTCCTTACAAGGAAAGATATCCTCAAAGAACAAAGCATTCCTAGACTCGATGATGACATTTTCAAGTACATCAGGGACGTCCGATTTATGTACCAGAAACTGATTGGCACTACTATTGAGAGCATATCCAATGAATATACAATCAATGGTTTTAGGCCCTATCTTCACTTGCTTTGGCTTAGGTATTTCAACCTTAGCCAAACACCCCCACACTTTCATGATTTTGTAGTTAGGCTTGTGACTCTTCCACAACTTATATGAGGATTCATCATTCTTCTTAGAAGGAATTTTATTAAGAATGGAATTCGCTGAGAGGATAGCTTCCCCCTACAAGTTCTGAGGTAAACCCGAACTAATCAACATAGCATTCATCATCTCTTTCAGAGTTCGGTTCTTGCGCTCAGCAATACCGTTTGATTGTGGTGTATATGGTGCTGTTGTTTGATGAATGATGCTGGCGACAGAGAAAAATTCATTATACGGTACGTCATATTCTCTACCACGGTCACTACGGACATTCTTTATCCGTTTGCTAAGTTGATTCTCAACTTCATTCTTATAATCCTTAAAAGCTTCAAGAGCTACGTCTTTGCTTCTCAGCAGATAAACATAACAACATCTGGTACAATCATCAATAAAAGTAATAAAGTACCTTTTACCGCCTCTAGTTTGCACAAATTTTGAGTCACATATATCAGTGTGAATTAAATCTAGAGGTTCTGTGTTCCTTTCAACTGTCGGAAACGGTGCTTTAGCTAACTTAGCTTCAACACATATTTGGCATTTGTGATTAGGATCAATTTTTACGTTGGGAATTAAATTACGTTGGGATCTACATAATAAAATTAAATTTTTATTTCCGAGTTGTTAATTTCTGCATTTGATTTCCGTAATTACATCCGTGAATTACGGACCTGATCCGTAGATCTCACTCCGAGGCCGCTTAATGGTCTGGATTAGTGTCGCTAAGTGAGGATATATGCAATCTGTCAGATAGTATGTCACGTAATATACATTGCCATTTACTTCGTAATGGGTGTACGGTGTTTGACATTGAATAAATCTATCAAAGGTTGGGGATTGTTCAAACACATATATATCATTGTATGTTCATGGTGTGTCGAAAAATGCATGCAAAATCCAAAGATCTTTGGTTGTAACAGCTTCAAGAATCATGGTTGGATTTCCGGTGTGGCCGGGGAACTGACCATGCCATGCGATGGGACAGTTACGCCACTCCCAGTGCATGCAGTCTAATGAACCAATCATGCTTGGGAAACCATGATTCTTATTATCTTTCATAATTCGAGTGACATCGCCTTCATTTGGAGCGCAAATATTGCTCAGAGTACATGCTAACAATTGTCTCACAGAATAGACGAACAGTTTCTATAGCCGTGGTCTCCGCATTGGCAAGAGCTTCATCCTCACGATCAATAGGGCTCCCGTATGCAAGAATTCGCAAGGCAGCCGCCATTTTTTGGATGGACGAATCCAATTTTCTCGGTACAATCATACTGTTGCTGAAAATATGGTTTGGCAGCCTCAAGGTCTGCTCAAATCCTATGAAACAACTCTAAGCGCATTCTGAACCGGCGTCGGAGCATACGAGCTAGAAAAGTAGGATTTTCGGCGAAGTAATTTTTGACAAGATCGTTGTGTGCTTTCACCCGATCCCGGCTAATAAATGTGTGCCGGCAAATCCGGGGTTGCTCGGGCTCTGGCTCTGGCTCAACCTCTTCGGCCGCTTCGATAACATGCATGAGTATTTGTTGGTTGCGCATTCGTTGTTCACGGAATGCATCAAAGTCATTGTCTCTTTTCATATTGAAAGGCCAAAATGGAGGATTTTCTATGAAGATAGTAAGAAGTGTTACAAGCTATGAATGAGTATGCTGAGGGAGTGGTGGAATTGTGTTTAAATAAAATGATGTTTGTGTAGTGGTAGTTGGATGATGTGGTTTTTTTTAGCAGGAAAGATGTGGTTTTAATATGTGGTACTTTGAAAGATATGGTTTTATTTTTAGTAGGAAAGAGGTGTGTGTAGTGGTATTTGGAAGGTGTAGTTTATTTTTTGCAGGAAATATATGGTTTTAATACGTGATAGCTAAAAATAAGTGAAATGTATATGAATATAATTCAGATGGTTGTTGAATTATTTGGGGAGATATTAATAGAAAAATGTTTGTTCCACACCAAACCAGAAAATCACAACATATTTTTTTACATTATTGATCATGCAGAAACATAGGAAATCAATATATATGTAAATGAATAGATTCGATTCGATTCGATTGTATTCGGATTCGAAAAAGCTCGATTCGAGTTCGATTCGATTCGAACCTTCGAACGTCGAGCGAACGTTAGGTATTTGATATTCGTCTATCGAGCGAGCAAGAAGATCGAACACGTTCGCTCGAACTTTTATATTTAAAAAAACTATATATATATAATATATATATATATTATATATATTATAATATATAATATAATATATTATATATATTCGAACGGTTCGAGCCGAACACTGCGCATGTTCGGTAGGGTTTCTATTGCGTTATGTATCTCAGGAATCAATAGATCTCACGTCGTTACAATTACGGGAGGGAAAAACGAAGTTACCAATATTTTAATAAAATATTCTCATTCACATTGATATATTCGACAAAAATACACGGAATTTCAAAAGATATAAAAAAAAAATTATTTCGAAAATAACGTATGACATTCTTTTTGTAAGCGTATACTACAATTGGTTTTACAAAGATACGACATGTTAAAATCTTACTTTGTAAGTATTAAATACTTCATTCCTATTTTTGTTACGAAAAGGAGGGAAAATATGTTGGTAGTTAAATTAGTTAGTGGAGATGTGAGAGAAAAATGTAATTTTAGGAAATTATATAGGAAGTATTAGCCATTAAAATAAAATATAGGGAGAATTATTGTAGCTGTTTATTTTATAGAGGGTTAAAAAGGTGAATCTGGAAAAAAAAAAAAAAAAAAAAAAAAGATAAATGAAGAGTGTTAGTATTGCATCGTGGTTACCCTCGCTCTTGTTGGTAGAAGCAAAACAACAAAAATTGGCTAGCAAGACGCCTTCATTTGAAGACCCTTCTACATTGAAGTGGCTGGTGGTAGACAGCGAATTTATTAGTTCCGTCAGCAGGCGTATTATTGTCAAAACCAAATCTCTCGATCCATAAGGTCAGAATATAACCATGGCGTTATGAAATTTTCGAAGACGTATCAGACCATTTTAAGGCATTTCCAGCAGAAACCCTATATGGTGTCATATCCTTAAAATGAAGATAAAAAATAGAGTTTACCCTAAAATAGCTTTCACAGCAGAGTCCCTATTCCTATTTATTTTTAGGGATATGGACAGTGCATCCCTACTTGTGGGGATGCACTATTCACGCCCTAAACATATTTAATTATTAAAAATTATAGTGATATGTATAGGGATGCTGCTGGAGTGAAATACTTAATGTGTATAAATAGGATTGTGAGGTAGAATGCGCATTATTTAATATTATTTGAAATGTTATAGGGATAAGGATAGGGATGTTGTTGTAGAGATTTTTGGATTGAGATGTTGTAAAATAGAGATATGTATTATTTTATATTATATTGTGGATAAAATTTGATGCTTCTGCTGTAAGTGACTTTTAGAGGCCGAATATGTAATGTGTTTCTGACCACGTTCGGGTCAGAATAACTTAAATTGTTTTGACCACATTTGAGTAGGTACAGTATAACCTCGGTAAATGAATATTCGATAAATAAATAACCTCGCCAAATGAATAATTTTCTCCGGTCCCGACTTGGGCGCAAAAGGGCTAAATAAAGGTTCATTAAATGAATAACCTCGTCAAATGAATAATTATCTCCGGTCCTAAGAGTATTCATTTATCGAGGTTATACTGTATAATGTTTCACATTCTGACCAAACTTCGGTCAGAATATAGGCATGTAAATGAAAAAAGAATAATGACAAAACTGAAAATTAATTACTGTGCAACAAGACAAATGGTTGTACGAAAAGACATTTCCTTTCAAAATCGGACAAATAGGTGTAACTAAAAGTCACACTTTAATTACAATACAACTAATTTGACACCACCGGGTTCCAGTCACTTACTCTAGCATGTAGATGTTTTACAAATTCAGGGCTCTATAATGACACATCAACTTAAATGTAATGTAAATTTAACGTGCTTGAAACACGTTCATCACTGGGATCAGTTTCCATGTCCCAAACCTCCCAGTCTTTATTCATTGGCTCCCATAAGCCTCTTCCTCATAAGCAAAAGCAGCCAACTGCAAGCAAACACAGAGTTCTAATGCAAAAAGAGCAATAACAACCCTTATATAATATTATTATGACACCAATTTTGAAATTCAGTGTCACCTTTCCTCTGTCTGATTTGCAGCTCGGCATGATTCTTTACGAATAATTTGACAAAAGGTACCCCTTAAAAGGCACCACAACCAACTTACCGTGACAACACAACACTGACTTTCAAATCGACCTTTAAAAGTCAAAGAATAAAGACCATTCTCACTATGTAAGTTGGGTGTGATGTATTAAAAGAACCCTTGCCGAAAAAACTACTGCAAGCTATCTCCTGATGGCACTGTTTCACTGAGACGAGTGACCTCTTTCAGTAACCGGTTGACACAAGACTTGATTTCCTCCGGCACGACCAGCTGTTCAGGCCCTGTTTCTAAAGCATAGAGAGTAAGTACTTTCATTACACTAGCCATGTTCAAGTTCTTCGTATCACTTTTCCAAACACTTTGATTGAAGAAACTGCAAGATGGTTTCATAGAGCATTTGCTGCAAACCTGATCATGTATAATATAAGACTCAGAAGCAAATTCAAGATGCTTATATTCCATTAAATTTAGTTAACAGATGAAACAAAAAGAAATTCACGTGAAGAAATTACTCACAAAGTTTTCTTGAATATTGAAGAATGTTCGCAATCTTTTAGCAGCAAAAATGCCTGCTTTGCTCAGGTTGGGGCATCCAAAAAGAGCAATTTGTTTCAAATCACTCCCTGATAACCATCTGGGGGAAACAAATGCAAATTTTTTTTTTTTTTTTTTTTTTTGAGTAAACGAGGCAATGAGATAAAACATTTCACAAAACCAAAAGGATTTGAAGCAACAGAGCATGCACAGAACTTCCAAAGAAAATTTCATCTTCTATTGAGCAAGTTTACATTCAAGTGTCGATGTGAACAGACAACAAGTCCCAATTTATTCCTATGTATGAAAAGTTTTATCACAGGAAATAGGCGTTGTGATAGCATTTCAGCAGCTAAAACTGTCATAAAGCACATGATACAACTCAAACACAAAGGTCAAGAAAAAATTTCTTCACTCACACATCATAGCATAACAATTTCTCAGACGAACCAGCAAACTCGAGCAATGGAGAAACAATTACGTGCAAAACAAAAATAAGAGGCAACATAAAATTAAGCTTAAAACATACCCCCTTCAACCATATCACTGATAGTAAGAGGGATTTGAAACACTCCTGTCATATTAAGCTAAGCTTAACCAATAAGGATTGTTCCTTCTTCAACCCACAATTATCCGCTATTAGTTAAACAGCAGTAGACATGGCTTTCAATGACAAGCAAAACAAATATAGCCTACGTTCGAAAATTCTTAACAAGAAATCGATTCAACCCCCAATTTTAAAAACACATTAAAGGCTCAAGAAAAACAGATTAAAGGTTCTAAGGAGAAAACACCCGTAACAAGGTTTATTTATGGATAGCACTACAACTCTACAACAAGAGTCACTGACTTCATGTTTCTGCAAATAAGATCACAAGCATTCTTATATACGAAAAAAAAGATAAAATAAGGAATAATTCTTACTTAGCAATCTCCTGGTTATCCTTCCCAAACTGCTGAGCAGCGTGCTTGACAAAATCCCGAGCATAGCTATTCTCAAAACAAGTGATATCGAACCCCTTTCTGGGCAAGAAATTTGATCCCTTAAAGTACCCTTTTTCATATAGATACTTCAAAAACACTTCCATATCAGGAGAAATCTTTTTAAAAACCTCCGGATTTTCATTTTTCAACACTGTAGAATCCATTGCTTTTGGTGACACAACTGATTCACTCGTCTTGCCAAACAATCCAGATAATGAAACCGCAGGTTTTGCCTCATTTTTCATTTTATTTTTCTTCTTATTCTCCTTTTCTTCCTTCCCATCCTTCCTTTTCTCATCCAAGCTCCTCAACGCCTCCTCCAATTTCTTCAATTTCTTCTTCAATTTCGCGTTTTCACCTTTGCAGTCACTTTCAGTGATTTCGGACTTCTCCAGCAGCCCAACGGCTTCTTTGAAATACACATTCAAAGGTTTCTTTTTTCTCTCGGTGTTTGGTGACTTTTGGGGTTCAGCTGCTTCTTCTGCCAAGATAGATGCTGAAACAGAAAAGGGTGTGTGTCTGATTGAAGAATGGAGGGAAGATTGAAAATGGGTTGAAGCGATCAAACGGGCAGATGCAACTCGGTTTCGGGTAGGGTTTATGATTGTTGGGAGATTTTTTACGCGAATGCCTCTACGCATAATCATTTGGGGCAGAATTCAGCACAAATTAGGGCAATTTTCAGCTTGGTTGAGAAAGGGTTTAGTACAACACCAGCAGCAGGGTTTAAGCATTGATTGATTTCCGGGGCAATTGTTTATATAGGCTCCCCTTCAAAAAAAAAAAAAAATTGGTTTAAATAGAATAGTGATGATGATACGGACACACACAACAGACGACACAACCATTATCTACATCATTCATCATAATGGTCTACACCCTGATCATCAGATCATACACTATGATCAATGGTAGAGATGATGGTCGTATCGCCTCTAAATAAAATTTCTACAGTTTTTGTTCAATAATTGGTTCAATTTGTGAACAGAAAAGCTAGGGGCCATAAGATCATCTTCAAATTTGATTTCACCAAGGTCTTTGACAGAGTTTCCTAGCCTTTTTTTAAAACTCGTTTGTTAAAATTTGGTTTCTCTAAGCTTTTTGTTAGGCTTATTATGAATAATTTGGCTTTTAGTTGGTTCTCTATTTTGATAAATGGTGCTCCTAACGGCTTGTTTCAGAATACTAGGGGCATTTAGCAGGTTGAACCCATTTCTCCCTACCTTTTCATCCTTGTTTCTGAATCCCTTACAAGAGACCTCAAACATATTTTTCAAATACATGTTGAACATTATGCTACTCCTAGAGGTTTCATCCATGTCACCCATTGTATGTATGCTGATGACTTGATAGTCTTTGCTAGGGCCACAAAAAAATCCCCCACAAATCTTTTTACTTTTTTTACACCACTATGAGCTTGCATCTGGGCAACAGATTAATGCTACTAACAGTTCCCTATTCATCTCAAAGCATGCTAGCCCCTGCATTGTAGATATGGTAAAGACTATTACTGGTATGAAAAAAAGATTCTTTTTCTTTTACATACCTAGGATGTCTAATTTATGTGGGTAGGCCTAAGCACTGTTATTTCATTCCTCTTATTCAAAAATCAGAGCACAAGCGTCAGGGTTGGTATGCCAAATTCCTCTCCGCTGGGGGGAGACATATTCTTATTAAGCATGTTTTATCTTATATTCCTATACACATCCTTCCTGCCCTTAAAATGCCTGCCACTGTGTTTAAAAGAATTGAGTATATCCAATCACACTTTCTTTGGTTAGACACAGAAAAATCAAAAAGACATATCTGGAGATGTTGGGAAGATGTTTGTTTCCCCACAAATGAGAATGAGCTTGGTACCAGAAAATTGCACATTCTTCAACTGGCATTCTTCTGTAAACTCTAGTGAAAGCTGAGAATGGGACAAGGGGTTTGGGCCAGCACTGTCATGAGGGGCACCTACCCTATCTACAAACTTTATACTGGAAGCTCCTAAGCCCTGTACAAGATGTTGCTGAAGATAACATGAGATATGTTGGACAGAACATGTGGATTTGGACTCCAAATTCTAATGGCCAGTTCACCATTAAGTCTTCCTATGGGGTCCTTAGAAAAAAGAAACGGACTCTATCTGATTTAAAAGAAATTTGGAAGCCCTACATACCAAAGAAGATATTTTTCTTCACATGGAGACTAAAAAATGGGCTCCTACCTTTGCTGCTCAACTGTACAATTTTGGGTTACATGGTCCTTTTAAGTGTCTATCATGCAATAATGAGGAAAATGTTGATCATGTCTTTTGTCACTGCAATAAAGCTCAACAAATTTAGGGACATTTTTAGGCTCTTTTCCAATAGGGTAACAACCTATATGATGGCTTACAACAAACTATTGCTACTTGGCTGTATCCCGATGTTCAAGGTGCCTTGAGAACTATATTACCTTTGGTTCCTGTCTTCATTTGTTCGGAACTTTGGAAGTCTAGGAACAAGACCCTGTATGAAGATGTGACAGTCACCAATGCTTCAATTATTTTGTTATCTTGGATAATCTAAAGCTCTCCCGTGCCTCTCTTCAGTTGGTTAAAAAATATGTGAATGATGACATTTTAATCTATCATGGTATCATTCAACAGTTTGCCCCAAACCAGTCTTGCAACATATACCTGTGAAATGGCAGTTCCCTGAGATGAATGTTTATAAAATGAACTATGATGGTTCAGCCCTTGGCAATCCTGGTATTGCAGGGGGTGGATTCATCATCCAAAATCACCTGGGGCATGTTCTCATTTCAAGATATGAAGCCTATGGGATCAACACTAATATGATGGCGGAGATTCAAGCTATGCTTTCTGGTATTCAACAGTGCATTAATCTCAACCTGCATAATGTAATGATGGAGACAGAATCTCAGATCTTAGTTAATATGGTTACTGGCGAAACTCAACCTCCTTGAAAGTATGAGCAGGAAATTGAACAAATTAAACATCTCATTGCAACACATCAGTATCTGATCCAGCACATCTTGAGAAAGGAAAACTCTCTGCAGATTGTCTTGCAAAAAATGCCAGTACTACTCAAAACTCTTATATATGTGCAGGCCACCAGATGGAGAGAGAGATTGGTTTGCTCATCAAAATGGATATCTGTTGGTCCGCAATACAAGACTTGTGAGAGTTCAGAGGGGGTGAATGAACTCTCTTCGATTTTGGAGTTTCTTCCTTTGAGATCAAATATGGTCAGTAAGAGCAGACTACCAAGTAGATCGTCTAGTTTTACTGGTCTGATTATTCTATAAATGTAAATGCAATGGAATAATGATATATTTCAAAATAAACCTTGAGCTTGGTTTCCAGTGTTGAGTAGTGTGATATAGAGTATGCAAGTACTGAATGTAAGGTGCTGAAAGTATAGAAGACAAGACATGTTATCGATCTTCGGAGTGGCGTAATCTCTTATGTGAGTGATACCTCCCGTGACTTAGGAGGTATCACTATTGTACTCTAGACTAGTACAATAGGTAAGTGTCCTTGACACCCCGCAGATGCCTCACACTCTAAGTAGCCAATCCTTGACACCCTGCAGATGCTTCAGTGGTCTACTTGCACGCAGCTCGTCTAAGTAACTTCCTTTCTCTAACAGCTCATCTGTCTTCTTCGCTGTTCCTTCACACCCTGCAGATGCTTCAACAGGTTTGCCTTTTTCTTGAGAACTTGGTTGATGAGTAGAGTTGGTGATGTATCAAATTAATGATACATGGATAAGAGCTTTCAGCTAGATTTGACTTTGTAGATCTTGATTGCAGCTCCCTTGTTCAAGTATATCACTGGATAGTGTCTGTTTTTTCTCAGTTTTTGACTGCTTGATTTCTAGATATGTATTGGTAAGCTTCTGAGATGAAGGTCTTGTTGAGATATGACTGGCTAGATTTATTTCGATACTTAGCTTCTCTTTTCAAAATTTCTCAGCTCTCTCTCTTCCTGCTGTTCTTCTTCATCTTTTTATAGTCTTCGTAGGGTAGGTGTACCATTGAATATTGAGTGGCTCTGATTGATTGCTAAGTTGTCCTTTGATATTTTGAAATTTGTCCTGTTCAGATTTTTAACCATTGGAGCCTTGTACTTGATGGCTTCTAGAAGATAACTTTATAGCATCAAATGCTATAATTCCACTTGTATGATTTTGTAGCCGTTAGATCAAATGTTGTTCTGATGGATGGGTACACGCCCTTTAATTTATCGCTTCATTTGTATTTTAGTCACTTGAGAGCATTTGGTAGTCTCTGATCTGGTCCTTTGTTCGTCTGGACACTTAATTCGTCTGGTTTTCAATACTTTTACTCGTCTGCTTTGCCTCTGCTGATTCTGTCTTGAGTAGGCTTGATAGATGGTTGGACAAGAGTCTAGTCTTCTAATCGTCTGGTCTTCTTGTCTTCAAGTCTTCAAGTCTATATTATCTTAGACTATTAATACAAAAACAAAGTCTGACTAATCTTATACAATTCGCATGTCAGACTACTAAGAAAACTTATACTTGGTTTCTAAACCAACTATTTTCGTATCATAAAAACTTCTGGTCTATGAGGACCTAACGAATTCCCCTTTTTGATGATGCCAAAACAAACAAGTAAAAGATAGGTAAATTAAAGTTCAAGCATAAGTAAAGAAGTCAAAGAGAATTTGACTTGTGGAGAAAAGATAGATATTTTATAAATAGAGGATTCTGTACAACATAATCTAAACATAAAGGTATAGATGGAATAAAAGAAAAATAAAGCAAAACACTAGCCTGGTCTTCTTTCAAGCTTCTTTCACACTTTTGTCCATCTTTCCCTTATAAAATCTCTCCTCCATCATTCCAGATCTCCAACCAAAACTTTCCAAAACTTTCAATCTTCAAACCTCAGATCTTCTCTTTCTATTTTTTAGCAGCAACATCACTAGTCAGATCTTCTTCTTTATCTTCCCCCTCTTTTGGCATTATCAAAAAGGGAGTTAAGTAGAATTTGATTAAATGCAGTTTGAGTGGCCATGAAATCATTGAGCGTTGCAGATAGTGAAGCGATGACTTCGTTTATGTTCTGGATCTGTGCGTTTGTGCCTGATGCACTTAAATCGTCATGTGCCTCTAGTTGGCATGCCGGTCAATCGATCTTCTATGATGTGAAGTCATGTCGACTTCCAGATATTTCATTGCTCAGATGAACTCCATCCAACACGTTCTGATGTTGAGTGACCATGCATTGGTCAACCAAGTATTCTAAAGAAGTCCTCGTGTTGGTGGCCAAATTTGCAACCTCATTTATCATCTCTGAGCCCTCTAAATTTAGATCTTGAATTTGTTTGGATAAAAATACGAAGGCTCTTCCACCTAGTTCTTGTTTGAATTCAAGATGAGACTGGATTTCATTAATGCCATGTTGGATTCCCCTTGCTACTTCCAGTAGACTGGGGCCATTATACTCTTCTGGTTATGGGAGGACTATTCTTCCCCCTGAGATTGTTTCCACTCTTGCTTATTTACTTCTTCTCCTTGATCATTTACATCATCCTCTTCAGTGTCTTCAATCTGTTCATTGTCCTCAACAGATTCTTTACCTCTTCCTGTGACATTTCCTCTCATATCCCCATCATCATTATCATCCTTGTCATCACGTGTATCTTCAGAATTTTCCGGTCAGCAACATCATCATCATCCTCATTGTTTTCATCATCTGGATTCTCTTTATATGGTTATGCAAAAAGAACTGATGTGATGTATAGTAGTTTCCACGGATCAAACATATCCGCAAAAATTTCCTCTGAATGTACCTCTTCTAGATCTCGTTTGATCACACTTCTAACCCATTCTTCTTCCCTAGCCATTTCTTCATGATTTGCCTGATTGTCAATAGCAATAAGACTCACTTTCCATTTCATCTATCTAACCATTCTCATATTTTGTTCATAGGCTGGGTTAGTGGGATCAACAGTGTATGGATCATGATAAGGAATTTGTTGAATGTTGGCTGATAACAGAGCACTAGTCTATTCTCTCATCAGACTAGTCTCTTCTGTATGTGTCTTAGTGGTTGGAGGATTTTAAGTGGTGGCTGGGTTCTCCTTGGGAACCAAGGCTTCTTCTTCTTCCATTTGCCCTTCTTCAACAATGGGAAAATCCTTAATTGTCTCTGGTACATTTCCAGTTGTACCAACATTTTCTGGTTGTGCAGCAGCTTGAACAGGTGGTGATGATTGAGCAGTGATTTGCTTTATCATCTCAGACAGTGGCCTGGTATCTTCATCATCTGATGAAGATAAATCAATGACTTGTGGCGAACGAGCAGTTATAGTGGGTACCTGAGGGATGGGTGGTTCAGCTGGTTGAATAGTTGATGATGGAGTGGCTGAGCATCCCTTATTCTCACAGCCATTGTCTTAGTTCTCTTTACTGGTCTTGTGGAGACAGATTCTTCAACCCCGGATGCCTCGGCCTGTCCTGGAATAGTTTATGGTGATAATGAAGCAAGTGCTAAAACTGTTCTGATTTTCCTCTTCTTTTGTGCCTTGGATCTTCTATGTTTCTCTCGATTAGGCATAAACGAGATCCTTGCATGTGGAACTGGGATGGAATTTCTCATATTGATCCCCATCCTTGTCATTAGCGTATGAAGTATAAATCCAAAATATTTAGAGTAGTGGAAAGAGCCATCATCTTTCTTTCCATGATTGACCTCATAGTTTCTTTCTTTTAATAGCTGATCCACTAACTTCTGAAAAATAAATTCTCCCCAGTTGAAGCTGAGACCCTTGTATACTACATATAGTAGTTTGAGAAGTTCTTCTGTAAGAATCACCTTGTTGGATATTCCACCATAAAATCCGTTGTTGATCATTTTCGAGAGAAGACGAAAGTTTGGATTCAGGCTTTGAGTGCTTTTCTTAATTTAACCTCTGTGTTTTCACTCCAAGCGCTTGTCCTGAAGAAACCGACCCATTTCTCGATATGAATTAGTCGGGTCTGAGCAGTTTCTCCAGTTTCCACTCCTATAACTGTTTGAATGGTGGTCTTCCCGATTTTGAATTCTCTCTCTTGAATGTGAGAGATGATTTCCCCACTTCAGATGTTGAATTTTGCATTTCTGCAGAAGTCAAGAAGATTTTCTTGACAGTACTTGGGGTTTCTGAAGTCGATAAGTGTATAGAGATGGTTCGTCGAAAATAATTGACCACATAGGTGGCAAAAGGAGTGTTTGAGACTTCTAGGTAGCCATCTAAATGATACGAATGCCATGTATAAACATTTTCGTGTACCATTTTGATGTTTGTGGGAGGATTTTTGGGTTGTGGAAAAAAAAGTGAGGAAGATGAAGTTCTTCTTAGAAAGAGGGTTTTCAAATTTTGAAACGATAATGTGAAGAGGTTTGAGGAGGGAAGTTATATAGATAATGGACGGTTATGATATAAATGATCTGGGGATCGTTTGTATCAATACACCAATCGTAGGTCTTCTAGCTGTAATGATGGTTTTGGCTTCGAAGATCATGATATGGCCATAACTACGCCACTTTATGGAAGTTTAGAGACGCAAACCGTCTCTTCAATGCTATCGTATTGCAATCAATAGACATCTGGCCAAAGTGAGTCTGTGTGTGTCTGATTTCATCGAAATACCCAAAAATCCTCTGATAACCCTTCATATTTCGCAATTTGAATGAGCCAAGTGGTCTGAATAATAATTCTTTGTCGCACTTGATTAAATAATCACTCGCTCATTTATGTTGTAACACTCTTCATCTTTAATGTGATTTGATACAACATAGTATTCTTCTTCATCAAAATATATTATCTCTGTCTGATTGACTTTCTTCCATGTCTCATCGTCGTCTGGTTTGAAGTCTCATTACTAGTCTGTGTCCATTGGTCATCCGGTTTATCTTCAGACTAGTTCTAATCATCAAAACTAATAAGGAGACCTAACAAATGTTTGATAACCAGATGTTTTGGAATCCATTATAAATTTAAGAAATCTTTAAACGTAGTGATTAATCTACCAAGTGAGCTCACCCAAAATGATAAGGATTAAGTGCACTAGTTAATTTCATATGATTACATGGACTATTAAAGATTCATTAATCCAAGAAGACTTTTCAATTATGTGAATCTGTTCTCACAAAGAGGTTTGGTGAAGATGTCTGCCTGTTGATCGTCTGTTTTGATATAGACCAATCTTACATCTCCCTTTTCCACATGATCTTGTATGAAGTGGTGTCTGACATCAATATGCTTTGTCTTTGAATGTTGAACTAGATTTTTTGATATTTATATAGCACTTGTGTTGTCATACATGATTGGAATTCTCTTCTTTTCAATTCCATAATCTTTGAGTCGTTGTCTTATCCATAATAATTGTGCACAACAACTTCCTGCAGCTACATACTCGGCTTCTGCTGTAGATGTTGTAATAGATGTCTGTTTCTTGCTAAACCATGATACTAGTCTGTTCCCTAACATTTGACAAGTACCGGATGTACTTTTCCTATCTACTTTGCAACCTGCATAGTCTGTATCTGTGTAACCAACTAGAGTAAAATCACATTCTCTTGGATAAAATAATCCCAAGTCAATTGTATCCTTTTGATATTTTAACATCCTTTTAGAAGCAGCTAGGTGACTTTCTTTTGGATCTGATTGAAATCTTGCACATACTCCAACAGTAAATGATATGTTTGGTCTGCTTGTAGTAAGATATAGTAGTGAACCTATCAGACCTCTGTATTTGGTTTGATCCACATTCTTTCCATTGACATCCTTGTCCAAGTGCAGATTTGCTTACATAAGAGTTGCAGCCTTTGCACATGATTCCCTTCCATAGTTCTTGATGAGATCTTTGATGTACTTGTGGTGGTTGATGAAAATTCCATTCTCTATTTGTTTAACTTGAAGCCCAATAAAGTAGTTGAGCTCTCCCATCATGCTCATTTGGAATTTTCTTTTCATCAAGTTAGCAAACTTCTCACACAGCTTGGAATTTTGACATCCAAGAATGATGTCATCTACATATATCTGTACCAAGAGTGTGCAGTCTTCATGTTGGATTCTGAACAGTGTCTTGTATATTTTTCCCTTCTTGAATCCATTTTCCACAAGAAATTTTGATATAGTTTCATACCAAGCTATGGGTGCTTATTTTAAACCATACAGTGCCTTGTTGAGCTTATATACTTTATCCTCTTGTCCTTTGATTTCAAATCCAGGTGGCTGTTGTACATCAACTTCTTCTTCAAGTAGTCCATTTAAGAAGGATGATTTGACATCCATTTGATATACTGGATGTTCTGATGAGCAGCATATGCTAAGAATAATCTGATAGCTTCAAGTCTTGCAACTGGTGCATATGTTTCATCAAAGTCAATGCCTTCAGCTTGTGAATAGCCTTTAGCCACTAGTCTTGCCTTGTTTCTGATGATAATTCCATTTTCATCCATCTTGTTTCTGTAAACCCATTTAGTTCCAATGACATTTGAGTGGTCTGGTCTATTTGTGTGTTCCTAGACTTGATTTATCTCAAATTCATTCAGTTCTTCTTGCATAGCTATTATCCAATCAGCATCTTTGCATGCATCTTCAATGGTTTTTGGTTCCATGTCTGATAGAAAACATGTGAGCATTGTTTCCAGTTGTCTTCTAGTTCTGACACCAATGTTTGGATCTCCAGGAACTTGTTATGTTGGATGATCTCTAAGCCAATTCATATTTGGTCCAGAGATTGGAGCAGTCTCTGTCACTTATTGAGTTGCATTTTGCTCAAGTGTGGGATGAAAATCCTCTGGTTCTGTTGAATTGATTTGTCTGATTTCAATGTCATCATATATTGGTTCTTCAATTGTCTGATATTCTTCTTCATTGGGTAGATCTGTGTTGAAGTTGGGTTCATCAACATGTACTAATTCTTATATTGATAAAGTTCTTTTGTTTAGAACTCTAAATGCCTTGCTCATATATCCCAGAAAAATTCCTTCATCAGCTTTTGCATCAAAAGTCTTCAATTGATCATTTCTATTGTTGTGAATGAAACACTTGCTTCCAAAGATATGGAGGTGAGAAATGTTTGGTTTTCTCCCATTTCATAGTTCATAGGGTTTTTCCCTCTAACTTTGTTGATGATAGATCTATTTTGAGTATAGCAAGCAGTGTTGACAGCTTCCTTCCAATACCCTTTTGACATGTTTGCTTCTGTTATCATAGTTCTGTAGCTTCTTTTTATGGTTTTGTTTCTTCTTTCAACAACTCCATTGTGTTGTGGAGTTCTTCCAGTAGCCAGTTGATGTTGCGTGCCTTTTTCTTCACAGTAGTTTCTGATAACTTGATTCAGAAATTATGTACCTTTATCAGATCTGATTTGATCACTGTTAGCTCCTTTTCATTTTGAAGTCTTTTAAGTAGGTCAGGCAGCTTCTTGAGAGTTTATTTCTTCTAGTTGAGGAAGACAGCCCAAGTGAACTTTGGGAAGTTATCCACAATCACTAAGTTGTACTTATTTCCAATGATGCTTATTGGGGTCACTGGTCCAAACAAATCCATATTTAATAGCTGTAGGATTCGATTTGTTGATGGTGTTGTATTTCATTTGAATGAAGCTTTTATCTGTTTCTCTATTTGACAGGAGTCACAGATGATGTCCTTCTTATATAACATATCTGGCAATCCTCTTACTAGATCATTTCTTGCCAGTCGATTGATTGTCTTGTAATTGAGATGGTTCAGTCTCTTGTGCCACAGACGACTTATTTCTGGTCTTGATTGTACTAGTAGACACACTTCTGATGTTGCAGTTGACCAATCTACTACAAACATGTTCTTCTTTCTTTTACCAGTTAAGATCGTCTGTCATGTTTCTTCATTGATGACTCTGCACTTTTTCTTGTTGAATAGGACCTCATACCCTTTGTCACCGAACTGACTTGCACTTAGAATATTGTACTTGAGTCCTTCAACAAATGTGACATCACAAATCTCTAGATCATTCTTGATAAGGATTCCAATTCCTTTTGTGATTCCAGGCTTCTCATTTCCTCCAAAGTTGACTTTAGGTCCATCTTTATTCTGATATTTCTTCAAACAATGCTTGTTGCCTATCATGTATCTGGAACATCCATTGTCTATATACCAGACGACCTGCAAAACAAATTAATGCAATTTAGGTACCTAAATCTTTTTGGGTCCAACAGTGTTAGTGCCAGATGGTGTAAGCCCTAGTCTGTATTTGAATAGGGAACTCCTAGGCTTTTACACCACTGTTGTGGATAATCAAATGGGATTTCGTACAACTTCTTCTTCCCATCTGAGATCCTTTCTCTACCTTTGTATGTGATCGTGTGTAAGTCACTAACGTCGATATTACTAGCAAGAATACTAGGTACATCGTAGTATAGTAAATGCGAGTCAAGGTCGATCCCACAGAGACAATGCAACTATAAGTATAAATGATTCTGACCTAATTAAGAAGCAACATAGAGGCGGTCATTGACCAACAATAACATAAAAGAAAACAAACATGGTATTCCTCTCCCTCTCCTCACCGATCTACTAACTTGGATTAGTTAATCGTTATGTTTACTTCCCCACATAATTTCTTTAAATTAATCTTGAGCTTTAGTTTTAATTATCATTATCAGCTACGGGTGCAATTCATACTCCTATCTACTCCGACAATGGCAGTAGACAATCTATACGCAAGCTACCCTCCTTAATTGGTCTGTAATAGCCCATACGCATAAAGAACTAGAACAGCTGATATTGAGCGCTAACTCATACCGCTAACCCGCCTAGACAGCTGTCGACATTGACCAACACGTTCCTAGTGTCCATTCTAGACTATGTCTTAATTAACACTTCACTAACAGTCCTTCATGTTAATTTACGATTACAATAAGCAGATTGGCCAGATCTAACCTACTGTTATTGAAACCTGTCGATCAACGTAGCTGTAGTGAATCCCAGTTTTAGGTTTTCTAAATTATGCCTCGGTAAACCGGTATTGACCGCCGGGTTACCGGGTGATGACGGTCAAATTATACCCATACATGTCATCAACATTGTCCTTAAATCGAGATTTATAATATATATTTTATATTAAATCACATGTTTATATTTATTATTTAATGTTATATGATTTATAAAATATAATTTGGTATTTATCCGTTTTTATTATTTAAATATGATTTACTTTGGGATAAATATTTATTTTGTAGATTGAGATAATTTTTGGAGGATAATTACAAATGGACAAATTAAATTACAAGATAAATCCAAGAAAATCCGGATGCATTGAAGATAAAGATCGGATAAGCACGAAAAGAGGAGTAAGGCATGACAAGAGCCGGCGAGCCAATCCGAAGAGTTGGCACCGATGGAGGATGCGCTAGGAGGGGCCGGGGGGGGGAGCATTTTTGCTTTTGAGATCGGCCGGGAGTTATCTCTAATTGTTTTGATATTTTGAAGTATATCTTTTAATTAGCTTGAACCCCTATCAATAGAGCTGTACGAATTTCATTTAAATGACACGATATACACTCTAGAAACAATATATTACAATACTTTTAGTTTATCAATATAGTTCTTCTTATTTTATATTATGTTTCTTCATCACGGAGGCGATGGATTCATCAATTAGAGATTGCATTGAAGGATCGGAGGACCTTCCGTCTACGAGGGTAATGCCTATCCAAATATGTTGTTTTTATTCGTAGATCTATTTTATTTCGTTATGGAGTAGTTGTTTGTGTATTGATTTCGTGATGTAGTTAATTAACAAACCCATATTCATGTAGATCTAAGCCGTACAAAGGCGTTTTACGAGAAGATTCTAGAGTCACCGGTCTAGATCTACCACGGTCTATATGGTTAGATTTAGCCATCAAGATTCTAGTAATTTTCTGTGTACGACTTCGGCTACGTCGTGCTTTCTGTTTTTCATAGAAACATGTAATAGATCTGGCCAATTTGTTACATCGTTCTCGTAAATTAATATGATATATTATGAAAATTGCCATGTTAAAAAGGACATAAGTTAGCCGATCGTTTAGGAGGTGTGCCAACCCATCCACGGTGGTTGCCTAGACGAGGTGACGATTTTAGATCGGCATCCCTAGTTTGGTATAGCATGCTTGTTATATGATGTTCTATCCTGTCCAAGGAAGGATTCGTAATTAAGCATAAAGATCTTCTATCCATTCACGAATTAGATCCAGTTTAGGGGATGACTCCCGTAGCCAAAATATAATCAACCTTAATGTCTTTTATGTCTCGGCTTAGATATACATATATGGGGGAGTAATTACTACTAGCGTAATCAATACCGTTTGTTAGAGTCTTATAAAACCTTAAAAATAAGTGTTTAGTGTCTTGTGTCGTATTGTTAGTCTTTGTGTTTTCTATCGTGTCAACCTTTATTTTTACGTTATAGTTGGTCGTAGACCGCCCTTTAATCTATTTTTAGTTTAATAACGTTGTACTTGTTTAAGCCGAGTCTCTGTGGGATCGACCTCGACTCTATCTAGCTATACTACGATTTAACCTAGTTCTCTTGCTAGTGTGTTATTTAGGTATCAAAGTATTTTATTACTTGGACCGTGCATCACCGGGGGCGGCTTTTCTTAATTTCTAGATCTACATTGCTCAATACGATTAAAATAAGTAAATTATGGACACATAAATACTAATAGATCTATCATATTGAAGACATTGAAGGAACTTTCAAAGCTTCATAGTTCAACAATGAAGATCTAGCTCGATCTCCTCAAGCTAGAGATGATAGAAGAAGGAAGGAAACCAGAAATAACTTTCCAAAGCTCAAGAAAACTTTATTTCATAATAATAATTGTAATGTATGTAATGTAATATGTAAAACTTATGTTGTATGAGATTGTATACAATAATCTGTAAACGCGGCCTTATATTGATACAGCAGCCGACTTAAGACTCTCTAAAACCCTAACCGACCTAGATAATTCGGCAGAATAAATTTCGTGTCGAACAAGTCGCCGGTTTACCGGGCCTAGCCCTCGGGTTACCATGCCTTCTTTTCTCCTTTTTCTTCAGTAGGGTTCTTCTTGGACTTTAATCACTTGGCCCAATGTACTTCTTTCGGTCCAGATCCACTCTCCAATGCTCTAGATCCGGTACATCCTATAAAACAAGCAAAACAAGACAAAACAGTACCAAAACCTTGGGAAAATAGCATAGATGCAGAATTACGATCCTGGAAACACTCACATAGCATTTAACGTATATTCCGCATAATAACGAGCCTATTTATCCTCTCTTGAGTAGAATTCGGGGTGAATATAGGTATAATTATTGATACCATTTAGAGCGTTATCAACTACCCCCCACTTAGCTTTTGATCGTCCCGAGCAAAAAGGCGAAAAAAAACATCCCTGATCAATATACAAGTTAATTAAAAACAACTATGCCTCACAAAGTCAAGATCAAGATCAAGATCATGCCACTAATATCCATCAGTAACGCATTAAACACAATTCACGTCATGAGCCAATGTGTGTGTGAAATAATGTTCACAACCGCTTAGTAATGCAGATTGTAGACAATCTCACATTACGCCAACCCGTAGTCGAACTAACCAGTCTCGAACATGTTATTTATTAATTAATTGAGCTGGAAAGGTGGATCGAGAACTGAGTATATATTACTCTTAGGCTCGCATTTATCGGTCTATGCAAAAGTCGTGCGTCTTATGCCTCATCGACTAAAATAGCGCCAAAGAGAATATAGATGTATATATTTCAATGCACTTCTCGTTCTTGGCGGGTGAACTCTCATTGATTTAGCTATCCTCACAGCCCCACTCATGATAAACTACCGAATCCAAAATTCCTTTGCATTTCTAAGCGTTGGTGGAACATGATTCGTGATGAAGCCAGGGTCAACTCTAGTCAAAGCAATATGCTATCGACTACACACCAAGGGAAGTGAGTTATACGTGCTTAAAATGGTGGCTCATAACAGAATATGCGCTTAATAAGCCACTACTTCAGAAGTGGACACTTTCTCTTACTCGTACAAAGTAAAACAAAGATGAAGTCAATTAACTTGAAAAGATCAAAGATATCTTTTTTTTTTTTTGAAATTCTGTTGAAATGAATCAAATTCTAAGTGGTGAATCGTGCATCAAAGAGAATCACACAATTCATGGAATATAATGCTAAGAAGCTAAGTGACATTCCTTACCCCCCCCACTTAATCGAAAAATTGTCCTCAATGTGTAAGATGGAAAATGAAAAATGAAAAGGAACTTAGATTCGATTAAGCATAGAACCAAAGATGAATCGGATCATCGTATAAATCATCGGGCTTAGGTAAGTAATCCATGAAGAATCTGCGCTAAGAATCTCAAACAAACCAAGAAGAATAGCGGTGACAAGAAACTGTATAATAAAAATGCGGCAGTAAAAGAGAAAAATAATTAACTCTAAAATAATTTAAGCCGACAAAATCATGATAATATAAAATTCTGCTACATCAACCAAGTAGGAAAGAAAATAAAAACAAGAAAATGGAAAACAACAATAAAAAGAAATAAAAACTAGTCCTCATCAGAATAATCATCTCAGTCATATCTAGGCTCAAAACCGGGAGGTGGATCAGAACTTAAGGCAGCAGTGGCAGAAGAAGAGGCACAGTGATGTAGGGCAGTCCTAGGTGGTGGGGTCGAGGCAGGTATGCCAAAAAGTAATCGATAATCCTATCCATCTTGTGGTGCAGACTTGCATTCTTTCATGAGTGCTCCTCAAGCAAGGCTCTCTGAGTTCAGGGTGCTCCGTGGACCGGAGTACGCTCCCTCTCAGCTCTACCAACCCATCTTGGTGCTTTCTGAACCGACTACGAAATGTTCTTCGGCTCAGGGTCTTCCTAATCATCACTGCCTAGTATCTTCACCTCGTCCTCCAAAGCAAACATATCAATCATCGGCCCGTATGGTAACAGCTCGCGCTCAGAAGAGGCAGCAAGCTCGAGAATACGGCTATGCATCATAAGACCGATGTTGACCGGAGATCCCTGCTCTAGATAAAACATCAATTCTGCCATCTTCCTAGTGACAGAGACCGTGTGCTTGGTCGGTAGAAGGCGGGCACAAACAAATCTATTAACCATCTTCCGGTCCCAAGATAACTCATTTTCTAGGAAGACGGTGGGGGCTCCTGGGCTCCTGCAGGATTGCGCTTCCATTGCACCCCAAAGTAATCAGCAATCATATCTATTATCTCGAGATCTTCAATGTTTCTCAAGGATGTGTACTCATCGGGGCCCACCGGTGGATGTCTAACCCCAAAATGAGCATTGATCCACTCAATAGAAAAAGCAACTTTAACCTCTCAGACCATAGCAAATGTAACTCCGGGGTTGTGCGAAACATAAGTGTAGAATTCCCTTGCCACCGTGGCATTGAACCGAGTCGGTGAATCTGCCATATCCAAAGTATCCTGTGCTTGTAGGGATCCAGGCAAGATCGAGCCGCAATCGTTTAAATCTACCCCTCATTCTCTAGCATCTGGCCTTGCATTCTAATGGCCTCGAAACGACTCATAGATAGCTAAAGAATGGAACTGCTCAACTCCATCTATCAAAGGGTTGGCATCTTCATAGACTGTCTGATAACCACTGGGACGAACAGCTGAAAGGCTATGCTTAGGACCCACCCTGGATGATAATACAACCTGATACTGAATCTGATTCTAAAAAATTACCCTCGGTAAACCGGAGGTAGGGTGCGGTGTACCGGCCTGAAATTTTTTGATTTCCTTTCTGGAACTGTGCTCAGATGATAAAAGATGAAGAATTTCAACACTTCACCATAGCAGCAGTACTACAGATCAGCAACAGTGGTGGAAAATAGGAGTTTAGGGTTTGGAAAATTGGAGAAAAGGTTTGGTTTTGGTGGAGGTTTGGTGGTGATAGTGGTGGTAATGGTGGCCGAATTTTATGGAGTGAAGAAGATATGGAAGAAGTTTGATGAATAAAAGAGATGATAGCGATAAGAATGATGATATTGGTGATGAAGGGGTGGTTTAAATAGGAAGAAGTGAGTGAATGTGGATGGTTTTAGTGGGATAGTGGGTAGAGAAGTTAGTAGGGTGAGGGATTTGAGGAGGTGATTGATGGGATTGAGGTGGAGTTATGGTGGAGTGTGGGGAAAGGATGGAAAATTTGAAAAGAGGGAATAAGGGTGGCGTTTCTGCTGATTATTAATGCCTAGTGCAACGTGTGTCCTTCACGTGGTTCTAAAAATTCAGCTTTATAACCTGACGTTCAGAAATTTAAAAATCCAGCCTCGGTAAACCGGAGGTAATCTAGGGTTTACCAGGGGTACTTTTTCCCAGATGTTTCTGTCTGCCTTCATTGTACACTTTTCTCAACCTCTCTGCTCAATTCTGACCTCAAATTGACTAGACTTTTACTCTTTCCATTGCTATTTATGACTCAAAACCTAACCTACTTCACTAGAATCCACAACGAGTAAAAAACCTTTCCACAGCAATTCGGTTTCAAGCCTAAGGGTGCGGTAGGATGAAAAAAAGCTCGTCCCTTCATCTGGCTATTTTTATTCATTCCTAATCTACCTAAGGGTTTAAAGAAATAGTCCCAAGTTTATAGTTGCCAGCTCGACTTTCTTCATATTTCCGATCATTCAAGGGTTGGAGCTTTAACTCGCCAAACTTTTGCTCCAGAGGCTTGTACCCTTATAGAACCTTTTTGATCTCTCTTCCTAGCATGCCTTTCCCTTTTATCTTGCGTGCTAGGTCTGCCTCTGCATCGAGATTTAGACTTTGAACCCAAGGACTCCACGTTTTCCACTTTTAGCTCAACTCGTTGACTACGCAACTCGGAAGGACTAGCTTCCGTGAGCATCTTGTCATGATCCTTCTCTTCTCTTTCTCACATCATTAATCTCATAAATTCTTGCTCAATGGTTTCTACTACAACCTCTCTATGCTTATGCCCCTCGATCTCCATAATTTCCACCTTTCCTGAAGCATACGTCATCTTACAACTTTCCGGTTTATTTCCTAGGGGTTCTAAGATCTTAAAAGAGACATCATTATTCAACCTTAGAGTAATCTCCCCATTATCAAAATCCATAACCGCCCTACTTGTCGCTAAGAAAGGTCTCCCTAACAAAACTGTGGCACTTGGGTCTTCAGGTACATCTATGACCGTGAAGTCAATAGGAAATGTGAACCCTCCTGCCTTAATTGTGTACTTTCTAAGCAGACGAACATGCATATCTCTAGTTCTATCGATGAAGGTCATGGTCCTGGTTTGATTCATTACGACCGGAAGCTTGATCTTTTGACAGAGGGAAAATGGTAGAATGTTGCAACTCAAGCCAGAGTCTCAGAGACCTAATCCTACTGATATACCATTAACAGATATCGGGAGTCAGAACGTGCCAGGGTCTCCTAACTTCACCACGGTTTCTGAGTCTAGGTAATCCTCAGGCTCAGAAAACATCGTGTCAGGATCCTCTTCAGGATAATCAAAATCATAATCCAAAGACGATATATCAATTAACTCGCAAGGTAACACACCTGGACGGTACATGCTATACTCCTTTAAGTTCTCTTCAGGCTCTTTCTTGATTGCCTCTTTCTCCTTTTCCAACCGTTTATTTACTGCTTCATAATGCTCTCTTGCTTCAGATCCAGGGTACATGGAAATCGGTGTGATGTTCAATATCGTTCAAGGCATATTGTTTGACTTGTTTGCACTTTTTCCAACTCTGGTTTGATCGAATTTCAGAAGTGTTCTGATCTTCCTGCAAAAAGACAAAGTAAAACAAGGAAAATGTTAGCAACTTCCGCTTCAGTTGGGTGTGATTCCAACTGCTGCGGACCTACTAACTAAAATCAACAGAGAATAACACAGAATAACAGGGACTGTTCAGAATTTGATTTTTCAGGCCTCGGTAACCCGGGGGTTAGCCACGGTAAACCGGCCCTGAAATTTCTTTTTCTAGCAGTTTAACATGTGCAGGGTTGATACAGAATGACTCAAGACTGAAAATAAAATAAAATAAAAACGACTTCTTAATCCGAATTAAAACGTTTATATTTATAATTGGCCATTGTCCCCAACGGCACCAAAAATCTTGATCGCGTGTAAGTCACTAATGTGGATATTACTAGAAAGAATACTAGGTACATCGTAGTATAGTAAATGCGAGTCAAGGTCGATCCCACAGAGACAATGCAACTATAAGTATAAACGATTCTAACCTAATTAAGAAGCAACATAGAGGCGGTCATTGACCAACAATAACATAAAAGAAAACAAACATGGTATTCCTCTCCCTCTCCTCACCGATCTACTAACTTGGATTAGTTAATCGCTATGTTTACTTCCCCACATAATTTTCTTAAATTAATCGTGAGCTTTTGTTTTAATTAACATTATCAGCTACGGGTGCAATTCCTACTCCTATCTACTCCGACAATGGCAGTAGACAATATATACGCAAGCTACCCTCCTTAATTGGTCCGTAATAGCCCATACGCATAAAGAACTAGAACAACCAATATTGAGCACTAACTCATACCGCTAACCCGCCTAGACAGCTGTCGACATTGACCAGCATGTTCCTAGGGTCCTTTCTAGACTATGTCCTAATTAACACTTCACTAACTGTCCTTCATGTTAATTTACGATTACAATAAGCAGATTGGCCAGATCTAACCTACTGTTAATGAAACCAGTCGATCAACGTAGCTGTAGTGAATCCCAGTTTAGGTTTTCTAAATTATGCCTCGGTAAACCGGTATAGACCGCCGGGTTACCGAGGGTGGCTTTTCCTAATTTCTGGATCTTCATTGCTCAATACGATTAAAATAAGTAAATTATGGGGTCGTTAAACATGCAGATTAACTAAAACACATAAATACAAGCAAATCTACCATATTGAAGACATTAAAAGACGTTCAAAGCTTCATACCTTCAACAATGGAGATCTAGTTCGATCAACTCAAGCTAGAGATGATAGGAGAAGGGAGGAAACCAGAAATAACTTTCCAAAGCTCAAGAAAACATTATTGCATAATAATAATTGTAATGTATGTAATGTAATATGTAAAACTTATGTTGTTTGAGATTGTATACAATAATCTGTAAAGGCGGCCTTATATTGATACAGTAGCCGACTTAAGACTCTCTAAAACCCTAACCGACCTAGATAATGCTGCATAATCAATTTTGTGTCGAACAAGTCGCCGGTTTACCGGGCCTAGCCCTCGGGTTACCGGGCCTTCATTTCTCCTTTTTCTTCAGCATGCTTCTTCTTGGACTTTAATCACTTGGCCCAATGTACTTCTTTCGGTCCAGATCCACTCTCCAATGCTCCAAATATGGTACATCCTATAAAACACGTAAAACAAGACAAAACAGTACCAAAACCTCGGGAAAATAGCATAGATGCAGAATTACGATCCTGGAAACACTCACATAACATTTAACGTATATTCCACATAATAAAGAGCCTATTCATCCTCTCTTGAGTAGAATTCGGGGTGAATATAGGTATAATTATTGATACCATTTAGAGCGTTATCAGTATGATTGAACATGGTTAGTCTTAAAGGAAGGTTTAGCAACTGTCTCAGATTTCTTTTACACACTTGTCTGGTCCTATTGGGAACCTTTTTGTGTGTAGAAGGAAATCTGAAACTTTCCGCTTTTCTACTTTTAAGCTTGCCATTTGGTTTCCTATTGTGAATGGGAAGACTAATGTTCCAGTCGTTGTAAGAGGGGTATAATCTATTATTCCCCCTGAGCTTATGATCCCTTGATTTGTTCATTCTTTTGGATTCATAAGTAACTGGAGGTTCATGCCTCTGACCTTGAATTACAGAATTAACAAACTTGACTTGCTTGACCTGTCTGACTTTTGCTTCAGGTTTCAAAGATGGTCCATAAGAGATACCATTTTTAGATCAAAACTTTGGATCAGACTTGACAAGATTCGTCTGTTCTGAGTAACCCAGACGAGATTTGTCTCCAGGTCATTTGGCTGGTTTGAACTCAGGAATGATTGATGTGGTGGACTTGATCTGAATATGTGATTTCTTATTTAGATAAGTGATAACGGTCATTTTGTGCCCGTTATTCTATGATCTTTATCCCCGATTCTAGTTTAAAGGAGCTATGATAGAGCAATAATAAGTCGTAATACGCCTAATTTGCATATGCCGAGAGTTACGATTCGTTATTATGTATTTGGAAGTGTGGCAATATTGACATCTTTGATAAGTCTGCTTGAGGTTCAGCAGGTCTTGAACTCTTGAACTCATGTGCCGAATTTTACGTGTGTACACTTTATTTATTTATAAAGAGACATATTAATTGTAGTACATACAAACAATTAATATGTCAAACTCTAAGTCATAGACATAGCTTTTACTCGAGTTCACTTTATGTCATAGACATTTATTATGTAAGAGACTAAAAAGCATCTAGCCTCGTTTATAGCTTTTACTTTTTCTATGAAAGGTCACTATCTTGTCTAGGACCTTTCAAACTCCTCAATTGTATCTACATATACTCCACATTATCAATGAATAAAAGATAAGTTGAAGTTTACTCTTGTGTTAACACATTCTCAAACTCTCTTCATGGCAAAGAGAGCCATTTGTGTTCTAACTTTTTCCGCTGCAAAACTCATATTTCTGAAGAATGTCTTCCACATCCGACATTACTTCAACCTCAGCAGACTCTCAGCAGCCTCAGTGAATGGGAGTACTTGACAACTCCTCTTCTTATACAAACCATAGACTTGATGGTAACAACTATCTGTTATGGTCAAGGTCTATGAAAATGTACATTTACGGACAAAGTAAGATGGGATACTTATCTCGGAACAAAACACCACACTCTTGGCGACCCCAGTTTTGAAGCATGGGACACGACAAATAATCAACTCATGACCATCCTCACGAGGTCAATGACAAAAGAGATAAGTGAAAACTTTATGATGTATGATAACGCCAAAGAAATGCAGGATAATGCTAGAGATCTTTACTCCAAGAAGGATAATACATGAGGTATATGAACTAGAAGCTCAGATTCAAACTTGCGAGGCAAGGGGATATATCTCAGTAACTCAATATTTCAATCAACTATCTAAGGCTTGGCAACACTTAGATATGTTAGAAACTCACTCTTGGAATGATGTCAAGATCTTGCTCTTTATAAAGACATCATAGAAAAGAAGAGAGTATTCGAGGTTCCTCACTGGATGAATCCTACTCTTGATGATGTTAGAGGAAGAAATCTTGCCACCAAACCTCTTCCAAATCTCAAATCCATGTTTCTTTGAGGTCAAACATGAAGAAAGTAGGAGAAAAGTCATGCTTTTGAAATCCCTACCGACACAACCCCATCAAGGTGCCGCCTGCATTGATCGAAGAAGGCTCTTGAGGTTCTTTGAAACATACAAGAAGCCTACTGAGAAAACTGGAAAACTGTTCTGTGATCACTGCAAACGCACAAATCACACCAAGGACAAGCTCTTTGGAAGCTCCATGGCAAGCCTAACTCCTCAAAACCTCAAAACCTATCGAGAGAAAGTCAAGGCGAGACACATCGGTGAGAGAGGAGAATGACAACCAGATGAATGCTCGCTTCTTTGCATTCAAAGCCTTCTGAATCAACAAAAGGAAGGTAGTCACTCTCTTGATGTTGCTACTCATACTCATCTGAGTAAATTCTACTCTTCCTTAGCAATGAAACATGGATTGTTGATTTAGGGCATCCTCCCATATGGTAGTAATAAAACCTTATAACCAACTATATGCCTTGTCACCAAATCCATAACATTAAAACTGCTGATGGATCTATCTCTCGTGCAAAAGGTGTTGGAAATGTTAAACTCACTAATAAGATATGCCTACAGGATGTCCTATTTGTTCCAAACTTAGACTGCAATCTTATATCTGTTAGTAGACTCACTAAAGATTTGAATTGGACTGTTGTTTTTAAGGAAAATCAGTGCACATTCCAGGATCCTACTTCACAGGAAGTGATTGGGAAGGCTAAACCTTGCGCTGGATTGTTTCTGGTCAACCCTGCTGAAGACAGAAGATCAAGATCGAACCGCTGCCAAAGCCTGCTTGCCTGCACTTTAGACAATATCATGTTATGGCATTATAGATTAGGACATCCAAGTTTTGGTTACTTAAAATCTTTAACTCTGAATTGTTTAAAGGATGTAATCTGATATGACCTTCAATGTGATATTTGTCAATTTGCTAAACTTACAAAATCTGTGTATGCTAAGTTACCTCATTTGCATTCCTCACCCTTCACCTTAATACACAGTGATGTGTGGGGACCCTCTAGGGTGAAAAGTATAACAGGGAAAAGGTGGTTTGTCACCTTTATTGATGATCATACCAGGAACACTTGGGTTTTTTTAATGAAAGACAAATCTGAAGTTGGCCCTATCTTTCAAGAATTTTATCATATGGTCTCCACTCAATTTGATACTAAGGTCAAGATCTTAAAGGCGATAATGCTCTAGAATACTATGAGTCTAATCTCAAGACCTTCTTGTGAGATAGAGGAATTGTTCATATCAGAGTTGTGTGGAAACACCTCGTGAGAATAGGGTTCTCGAGAGGAAGAAACAGCACTCTTGGAAATGGCCAGATCAATCATGTTCACCACACATGTTCCTAAATATATGTGGGGTGAAGCTATACTGACTGCAACTTATTTACTCAACAGACTTCCCCGCAGAGTGTTAGGTTTCAAAACTCCACTCCAAACCCTACTAACCACACACTCCTGCCATCATCTTGTTTCCCAGTTGCCTCCAAAGATCTTTGGTTGTACTGTGTTTTTGTATATCCATGCTCAACACAAAAGTAAACTTGATCCTAAAGCTCACAAGTGCATTTTCCTAGGTTATGCCAAGGACATAAAAGGTTACAAATGTTATTCCCCTACTGAAAAGAAATTTTACAATTCTATGGATGTAAAATTCTTTGAAAGGACCCCCTATTACTAAACAAACCTCTTGAGCCATTCATCGATGAAAACCTCGATTGAAATTGACCTAAACCCTTCCCTCGGCAAACTCTTAACCTCTCGAACCTCAAAGATCCGATCCATGGCAGATCGAACTTGGTACTACACGACTCTCTACAGCCTAATACTCCTCAAAGAACCTCCCGAACAAGAGTCATCGACCCCGAGCCTGGCTGATCCCGAGCTCATCGACACTCAAAGAATCTACAGATCCTCGGCAGACTGGCCGACATTGATGATAGGCCTATTGCTCTTAGGAAGGAAAGAGATCATGCATCGATCACTCTATTCATTCTTATGTTTCTTATGATAAGTTATCTCCTGCGCTTTTCTATGTTTTCACGGGACTGGACTCTCACTCTATTCCTAAAAATATTCAGTGAGGCCCTTCAAAATGATAAATGAAAGGTCTTTGTTAAAAGCAGAGATGACAAAGACTTACGGATAATCATACTTGGGATTTGACACCTCTCCCACAGGCAAGAAGATCGATTCATGTGATGGTTATTCACTATAAAATACAATGTCGATGGCACTATTGACAAGTACAAAACCAGATTGGTAGCCGGGGATTCACTCAAACTTATGGCATTGACTATAAGGAAACTTTTGCACCAGTGGCAAAACTCAACACCGTTAGGGTTTCGATCTCTCTAGTTGTCCAACCAGTGGCCTCTTCACCAATTGGACATCAAAATGCTTTTCTAAATGGGGACCTCACCGAGGAGGTTTATATGAATGTACCTCCTGGTTTTATCAATCCTCATACTCAAGGCAAGGTGTGCAAACCGAGGAAATCTCTATATGGCTCAAGCAATCACCAAGGGCATGGTTTGGAAAATTAACAACCGTGGTCAAAGCGCTGGATATCACCAATGCAATTCGATCACACTATGTTCATCAAGACAACCAACCGTAAGAGGTCTATTATTATTGTCTATGTGGATGATATCATCCTCACCTGGAGATGACTCTACCGAGATCCAACATTTGAAGACTCTGCTGGCAAAGGTGTTTCAGGTGAAAGACTTGGGTTTTCTCAAATATTTTCTTGGCATGGAAGTAGCAAGAAACAGCAAAGGCATTTCTGTCTCCCAAAGGAAATATGTACTGGATCTCTTTGAAGAAAGCGGCATCTTTGGGGTGCAAACTGCTATATCCCTTGTAGACCCAGTCATACCTCTGCTACATGGTGACATTCTTTGTCAGGAAAGAACAATATCAAAGGCTTGTGGGAAACTCATCTACCTCTCCCATACAAGACCCGATATTGCATATGGTGTCGACCAGTTAGTCGGGTTCATGCATTGCCCTACTTGAGCAACATTGGGATGCGAGAACTAGAATATCGAGGTATTTAAAGTCCACTCTGGCCAAGGGTTACACTTCACCAAGTCTGGCCGATAGATCCATCAAGGTCTACATCGATGATCGATTAATTTGGATGCCACATAGATAGAAGGTCGACCACGTGCTCATCGCTCCTATGTATGGGGCAATCTTGTTACTTGGAGGAGCAAGAAACAACCTCATGTGTCTAGAAGCAAAGTCTCAAGTCGAACTCGGGGCACTTGTCTTAGGCATTTGTGAAGCTCTTTGGCTCAAAAGAGTACTTATCGAACTCAAAGCAGCCTCTTCAAAGAACCTATCACACTCTGCTGTGATAATCACTCAGCACTATGCATGGCAGAGGATCCAGTCCATCATGACAAAACAAAACATGTGGACATTGACAGACACTTCCTAAAGGAACAGATTGATGCCAAGATTATCCAGCTCCAGTATGTTCCCTCAGCAGACCAAAATGCGATATTCTCACCAAAGCTATTCCACCTCATGTTCAAAGAGACTAAGTAGCAAACTTGGTGCATCAACATATCTGACCTGGCTTTTGAGGGGTGTGGCAATATTCAGCATGTTGATAAGTCTGCTTTGAGGTTCAAAGCAGGTATCCGAACCTCGCCGATCTCATGTGCGAATTTTTCATGTACACTTTATTTATTTATAAAGAGACATATTAATTGTAGTACATACAAACAATTAATATGTCAAACTCTAGTCATAGACATAGCTTTTACTCGAGTTCACTTTATGTCATAGACATTTATTATGTAAGAGACTAAAAAGCATCTAGCCTCGTTTATAGCTTTTACTTTTTCTATGAAAGGTCACTATCTTGTCTAGGACCTTTCAAACTCCTCAATTGTATCTACATATACTCCACATTATCAATGAATAAAAGATAAGTTGAAGTTTACTCTTGTGTTAACACATTCTCAAACTCTCTTCAGGAAGTTTTTTTATATTATTTGATGTTACAGACTGTATTTTATGCCATATTTGTAGTAACGCATTTGGGAGCACAAGGGATGGACTTCGGAGAAGCTTTAATGGATTGCAGACAAGTTCAGGAAGCCCAGGGCAGAAAAGGAGGAAAGCCCAAAACGGAACAAAAAGGAAACCCAGGAAGATATAAGGCTCGGTCGACCGAGCCTATGCATTCGTTCGACCGAGTGGGCTCAGAGTCCAGCCAGAAGTCCGGCACATTGTTTGAGGCGGTTAGGGTTCAGTAGTGTCGGCATTTAAGTCGGTTTTCTATGTCGGCTGAGGCTCTATATAAACACAAGTCCTTTGTATTTTTTATTATGCATTCACCAATATCAATTCATATATACAAATAAGCAAATAAGGATTGTGGAGGAGCTGAGGGTGCAAATATGTAAGCCCTAGTTCTTCATCTTGTTTTCTTTTAGTAATCAATTTCCCAATTATGCTTTGATTGTTTGAGTAGTTATTCATATCTAGATGATGTAGATCTAGGATATGACGTTAGAGGCGATGGTGATACCTTTCTCTCATGAGAGCCCATACCCTACGCCCTCTACCTATTATCTATGGATGAATCTGCGTGTTTAATTTACGTGTATTTAGATTAATTTATATGATGTCCTGATGATTCACTATATAATCCGATTCGTATGTGAAACGCTGAGAAACATATTCGGGGATGTAGTCTGGGGAGTTAAGTACTCGGGTGACCGAGAGGTGTCACTCGGTCGACCGAGTGTCCCTATTCGGTCGACCGAGAGCTTTCAAACCTGTTTCATCCGTTAATCAGTCACGTCTTTATGATTAGGTTAGCTTAATTGAATTTGTTATCTCAGTAGGTATGGCTATGGCTACGTCACTCGCTTAATTTAATTAAAATGTGTAAAAAGGAAATACCGATATAAAACTCTTAGGTAGGCTCATGAATTGATCTTGGACGCTCGGCGTTATTCAGGTAGGTTTATATTAGGAATTTGCGCGCACCTTGTTATACGTAGATCGTAAACTAGCATGAGACTATAACTTGGTAATTGTTAGTTGGACGAGAGTTTGAGTGATCGTTTAGGAAGTACGCCTAACCATAGGAATGTTGCCTAGACGAGGTGTACGGTTAATATCGGCATCCTTAGAGTCGTAAGCGTGTGAGTTATATGAGAATGAGGCACCAAAAGGCGAAGTCACGTAACAATACCACAGTGATATAGTGACCTACCGGTGCTACATCAAGCTTAGAGGATGACTCCCGTAGCCAATATAAATAGACATGAACGGATTAATAGTTGATGAGTCTTGTTGTCATATAAATTGTCTAGATTCAAATAATTACGGTTATAATTGGGCAGTTGATTACGTTATTTGTTTACATGTTGTTTGTTTATATGTTTGAGTGTGTCTTTCTTTTCTCGTATTCTATGTTGGTCATAGACCGTCTTTGTCAAACGAAATAAATAGGTTGACTATTTAAGTTAGGATCCACAAATTGATTCTCTGTGGGATCGACCTCGACTCTATCTAGCTATACTGCGATTGAACCTAGTTCACTTGCTAGTGGTTATTTAGGAATCGAGTTAATAATTTAACTTGACCTCAATCAAGTTTTTGGCGCCGTTGCTGGGGAATCAATGGTCCAACTGCTTAAATGATCTACTTAATTATTTCGTTTTTTTTTTTCGTTACAGTAAATAAAAAATAAAAATAATAATAAAAAAAAGAAAGAATTTTTGTTCTGTATGTTCGGTCGACCGAACGATGTTACTCGGTCGACCGAGCCCCTTAATTGTTTTATATTATCTGGTAGTATTGTTTTCCCTTTGTTTTTGTTTTTCCCCGTCAGTAGGTTGTAAGTCTAGCAGCAGTATGAGCAATCGTACTGACTGTTAGTTTACTAACCGTTTGTTGTTTTTTCTCATGTTGCAGATAATCAGAACCGAATCACTCAAGTAGGATTGTTCGTGATAAGCAATATGTCATCAAAGCAATTTTCCAAGGTTAAGGAAGAAGATGTTAACGTTTTAAGAACTAAGACAACACCAATGAAGCCGATGACGCAAAAGCTAAAAGAGAGAATAGCAAAAATGAAAGAACGAATTCAGGAAGCCAGAAAGTCAAAGGAAGCGAGCGAAGCTTATGTAAAAAGAGGTACGTGTGCTTTAAATCCCGAAGAGATTTCTTCGGATTCGGATTCAGATATTGATTATATGGACTACATGTCAGAGATAGAGTCTGGTTCTGAGGGTAGCATAGATATAGAACGACCTATAGTCATCTGTGCTAAAGAGGCAAAATATGTTGAAGATGAATCTCGGTTAATGCCAAAGTTAGGTGACCCTGGAGCATTCCTTGTAGATGTTACCCTAGAACAAGCACACTTGGGATTAGCTTTAATTGACTCTGGATCAAGCTTAAACATTTTCCCTAAGAGCCTTTGCGATAGGAATATGATTCTAACTCCCACAAACACCCCGCTGAAAGTGAGATTCGCGGATAGTACTAGAACTATCATGTCTGGACAAATGAATAACATGATCATTGGTATCGGACAACTTCGGTTTAAGATAGATTTGGTTGTGATGGACATAGAGGAGCATCCGTATAGCCCAATCATCTTGGGTAGGTCCTTTATTAACACCTCTAGAGCCCTCATTCGTATGACTAGGCATGAGATCACATTGTTTGATGCTAAGGGTTCTGAGACTTTTGGGATAAAGAATCCTGAGTTCCCTATTCCGGTAAGTATTAACATTATAGAAGTCGTTGGTTCTAAACCGGATCTGAGCCTAAGTCCAGAGGAGTGTGATGATGACATTGTTGAAGATAGAGATGAGAAAGAGATCCTGACAATCCTAAGCCGAGATAGAGCTGCTCAGCCTGCTCCTGTTGTTAATAGTAATGATGCTGAAGCCTCGCCTATTTCAAAACCTAAGGATAGGAGGAGGAAAGTCAAGCGAAGAACTCGTAGAGTTCGTGTTCAAGAAAGTTCATCGAAGTCTGAGACGATCCCGAAAGTCGGTGCCTGTTTAGATGGACAGTTCGATTGTCTTTTCGTCAGACGCACATCCCACGGAAAGGCACTCGTGCAAAGAAATGGCAAGACGTTTTCGGTGAAGGTTAGTCGGGTGAAGACCTGGCAAGTCAAGAACAATCCTTAGAGAGTGATATTTTTGGAAAGTCGAGCTACCGACTTAAACTGTAGAACTATTTCTATTCTTCGTTATTTTATTTTTATTTTAAAAATAAAAGTAGCGTGAAATGATAAGAAGTTTTTTTCTATTTTGCCGTGTTCCGAAGACTGCTGAGTTAAGGATGTGCAAAATAATTTTTTTTATTCGAATCGTCGTCATGTGAAATGGAGTGTAGTAACTGAGTCTTTGTAAGAAATTGTTGATTAAGGAAATAGAAATACGTTATTTTACAAATACTTAGACCAGAGTGCTTGATTTATGAGATTGCTTTTGTGCTTGAGACAACTTGTCGGTTGAAAGAAAAAAAAAATTTGCGGTAGAAATTGCAAAAGTGAAATAATAGATTTGGCATGGTTATATGTTAATTTAAGGTGTGTCAAAACAATTAAAATGGTCAACACCATTAATTTCTACATATCCCCATTCACCTTTTCCTCTTCCCAATTTCTTTATTCTTCCAATTCAAATTTTCAAATTCCACCTTTACACCTCATCAATCCCTAACAATTCTTATCCACCAATCACATTCTACTTTTCAAATTCCATTTTTCTATTTAACCCACTCATCCTCTCTTTCATTTTCTTCATCATTTTCTCCATCTTCTTTCTCTACCTTTTTCCCAAACCCTTGTAGAAATCAAATGGAAATGTTTTGAAAATCTTCATCGATTTTACCATTTACACTCACTTTTGAAAATCCTACCGAAATATTTTTCTAATCGACCAAATCAGTCACTGGGATGATACAGGGCCGGAAACCCACCATTTCAGGAGAAATCATCACTCGGTCAACCGAGTAATTACTCTCGGTCGACCGAGATTAGCCCTGTTGCCGCCGCCCACTTCTGTGCCACTTTTCTGTCAGGATGCCACCAAGAAGACACAGAGCCGCTCAGTTTGTGGCAGTTGAAGGCGACATTCCATTAATCAACGGGGTACCACAATTCGCGAGTCGGGAGGTATATTCTTCGTTTATTAATCATTTCGTTAATGCCCCTGTACATCGAGCTCGAGGACTAGATTTGGATAATTGTGGGGATGAGCTTTTGGGATTGGTGGAACATTATCAGTGGTGAGATGTCATAGCACCCCCCGGCCGAGTCAACGTCAATTGGGTAAGGGAATTTTATGCTTATTTACGCGTACACCCCGACACCAATATTGTTATTATTCGTGGATGGCCAATTGTAATTTCTCCAGGTACGTTTAATGCTTATTTTGGGTTGGATATCTCGGAGGACGGGCCGGAGTATATGGCGACATTTGACGGGTCCGATGCTTGGTTGGAGGAAGTTGGTGCCTATCTGGGGATAGAATGGACTATAGGGGAGGTTGCCCGCACATTTGCGGAACCAGATTTTAGGAGATGGGAGGATAAATGCCTTCATCGGCTTATCCGTTCTAATATCTTTCCGGCTAAGCATGTATCTACGGTCTACTATACCCATGCCACTCTGTTTTATTGGTTATACATGGGATGGCCTGTGAATGTGGGGGCATTGATACGTAAGGAAATGACAGACGATGCTCTCAAGCCTCGGCACACCTTACCTTTTGGGTCACTGATCACAACATTCTGTGAGGGAGCCGAGTGCCCAGTGTTAGGCGGCGATTCCTATGTGGAGCCAATGCCTATCCTATCTTTAAGTTCTGTCGCACCGCCTATCGTTCACGGCCACGACCAAGAAGGGGAACCCGAGGATGATGCTGACGAAGCCGGCCCGAACAATTTGCAAATAGCACCATTCAATCCAGGATTTTGGGATTAAGTATTTTAATTTGCGAGTTTGCATTTCCTTTAATCAACGAGTTTTTATTTTGACTCACTTCTACTAGTATGTCGTGTTATATAGAGCAAGTGTCTCTGTTTCCTAAATTCAAACTCATGTAATGTTTTGGACTTGCTGAAATGTATTGAAATGTAATCATTAATTTATGGACTTAAAAATGTTTAAGGACATTGTTATCCCTTTTTTTTTTTTTTTTTTTTTTTTTTTTTTTTTTCGATTATTACTGTTTGGACTAATCCTGTAACGAGTTTCAAGCTTTGTTTAAGATGTGTGTTGCGGTGATTATTTTTTACGCTAATGCCAATGCATGTGCTGTTAAACTTTGCCGAATTCCCAAGACTTGTTCAACTTCCACGCTTATCCGAGCTAAGTTCCTTTTCTGAGTTTGTTATTTCGGTTTTTATACATTGGGGACAATGCATGGTTTAAGTGGGGGGTACAAGTCACTTAGCTCAAATGAGTAATTCCATATGCTCCCATATATCAGATAATAAATAAAATGAGTAAGATTTTAAAACTTTTAAACTTAGAATCACGTTTACTTTTGTGAGTTCCTGATAATTATATCTAATAAGAAATAACCCATATTTCATGAGTACGTGATCACTTTATACTTCTGCGATTTATTGATTAGTAAACTTAATGATATTCATATTGTCCATTGCGAGTAGTTGTTTGTTATTCGATTATTCAATAACTGAATCGAGTTGTACTACGCTTATTATAAAAAGTGAGAAATTATGTGTACATTGCATAGATAATTGGTTATGCTTACCTAGTGTCAAATTTATCATCTGATGTGTTCCTAAAATTCTAGCCACAAAAGCTGAGTAATAAGCTTGAGACGTACCTGTGTTTGATAATGTTAAACACTGGGCTTGTAGTAAGTTACCAAAGTAGCCTCGCGCTTGTGGTAATATTCGATGCTATTTTTTGATCTAAGATAGAGGGATGCTCTAAAAAGTTTTCCTTCTTGAGATTGATAGTATCTGAAAAATATAAAGATATGAAAAGAATGTTCAACTCTTTAAGAGGCTTTGAGTAGTACTCGGTCTCCAAGTCCAAAAACCCTATAGATACGCTCTTGCTTATTATTCTAGTGCTTCAACAATTAAAAGGCTTAAGAAGTGGGAATACTGAAGTTGGTAGGTTAAGACTACAAAGTTTGCATAAACTCTAATCTTGCTACGAATATTTAAAACTCAATGCACAAGCACACAACACATCGATTCATGATGAATAGTGGATAATGGATATCTGATGAGCATAGAGGGTATGAGTTGATTCGAGTTTCTTGTGTTAGTATATTTTGTGACCACGGAAAGCGGTTTATGGGGATGACTTATTGATATTTTGATCGGGACGATCAAAGGCTAAGTGGGGGGTAGTTGATAACGGTCATTTTGTGCCCGTTATTCTATGATCTTTATCCCCGATTCTAGTTTAAAGGAGCTATAATAGAGCAATAATAAGTCGTAATACGCTTAATTTGCATATGCCGAGAGTTACGATTCGTTATTATGTATTTGGAAGTTTTATTATATTATTTGATGTTACAGACTGTATTTTATGCCATATTTGTAGTAACGCATTTGGGAGCGCAAGGGATGGACTTCGGAGAAGCTTTAATGGATTGCGAGCACAAGTTCAGAAGCCCCAGGCGTAAAAGGAGGAAAGCCCAAAACGGAACAAAAAGGAAACCCAGGAAGATATAAGGCTCGGTCGACCGAGCCTATGCATTCGTTTCGACCGAGTGGGCTCAGAGTCCAGCCAGTCCGGCACATTGTTTGAGGCGGTTAGGGTTGATGAGTGTCGGCATTTAAGTCGGTTTTCTATGTCGGTGAGGCTCTATATAAACACAAGTCCTTTGTATTTTTATTATGCATTCACCAATATCAATTCATATATACAAATAAGCAAATAAGGATTGTGGAGGAGCCGAGAGGTGCAAATATGTAAGCCCTAGTTCTTCATCTTGTTTTCTTTTAGTAATCAATTTCCCAATTATGCTTTGATTGTTTGAGTAGTTATTCATATCTAGATGATGTAGATCTAGGATATGACGTTAGGGCGATGGTGATACCTTGTCATGAGAGCCCATACCCTACGCCCTCTACCTATTATCTATGGATGAATCGCGTGTTTAATTTACGTGTGTTTAGATTAATTTATATGATGTCCCGATGATTCACTATATAATCCGATTCATATGTGAAACGCAATGAGAAATATATTCGGGATGTAGTCCGGGAGTTAAGTACTCGGGTGATCGAGAGGTGTCACTCGGTCGACCGAGTGTCCCTATTCGGTCGACCGAGAGCTTTCAAACCTGTTTCATCCGTTAATCAGCACGTCTTTATGATTAGGTTAGCTTAATTGAATTTGTTATCTCCAGTAGGTATGGCTATGGCTACGTCACTCGCTTAATTTAATTAAAGCGTGTAAAAGGAAATACCGATATAAAACTCTTAGGTAGGCTCATGAATTGATCTTGGACGTTCGGCGTTATCTAGGTAGGTTTATATTAGGGAATTTGCGCGCACCTTGTTATCGTAGATCATAAACTAGCATGAGACTATAACTTGGTAATTGTTAGTTGGACGAGAGTTTGAGTGATCGTTTAGGAAATACGCCTAACCATAGGAATGTTGCCTAGAGCGAGGTGTACGGTTAATATCGGCATCCTTAAAGTAAATAGCGTGTGAGTTATATGAGATGGAGGCACCAAAAGGCGAAGTCACGTAACAATACCACAGTGATATAGTGACCTACCGGTGCTACATCAAGCTTAGAGGATGACTCCCGTAGCCAATATAAATAGACATGAACGGATTAATAGTTGATGAGTCTTGTTGTCATATAAATTGTCTAGATTCAAATAATTACGGTTATAATTGGGTAGTTGATTACGTTATTTGTTTACATGTTGTTTGTTTATATGTTTGAGTGTGTCTTTCTTTTCTCGTATTCTATGTTGGTCATAGACCGTCTTTGTCAAACGAAATAAATAGGTTGACTATTTAAGTTAGGATCCACAAATTGATTCTCTGTGGGATCGACCTCGACTCTATCTAGCTATACTGCGATTGAACCTAGTTCACTTGCTAGTGGTTATTTAGGAATCGAGTTAATAATTTAACTTGACCTAATCAATAAGGGTCTGGTTTCATTTATCATAAATGGTTAGTTATTTCTTAATTTGAAAAGTCCGTCTTTCAATTTCAGATTTGAGATATTCATTTTCTTTCTTTATAAGGTCATAATTTGTTTTAATTTCTTCAAACTCACTGTTAAGATCTTTAAGAAAAAATCCTTGAATATCTGTAGTCTTAAGATTTGGAATTGCAGATTTGGAACTTGAACCAGATGAGGATGATGAGTGTGAGAATAGTGATATTACTATTGAATAGGTGTCATAAACTCAATCGGGTCAAACCGGATCCAACCGGGTTGGGTCGTTTACTGTCTATTTAGTTCATGTAATGACTTTATTATGATTAATAAAAAGCACTTTTGTTATTATATATGTTGTTTATCTTTATGAACCAATTATGTTATTGTATATATAGTAACGTCCTTAGCATTAAACTGCTATAGAGAAACAATGTTAGTGATTATGGTTGATAAGATCACAAATCACTTTAATAGGTTTGATACTTAAATGCCTCTAGTCACTGTCAAACAGGACATTGATAGTGTGATTAGACTATCACATATTGGATGTCTTATATCTTATTGAAGATAGGGATAGATCTTCTCTATCGAAGTGTTGAGACACTTGGACTGTACGTGGACGTGTATTAGAGAATGCATATGTTAGACTGACCCACTTACATTAAGTGTCGCAGTATGTGACAGTTGTGTAAATATCCTGAGACCGGAGTCTTCATGGCATCATGGTGTGGATTGTCGTGCTTTGACACTATTGAGTTTTCCCCTAGCCACAGGGTGATCATGCGGTAGTGATTGGGTGCGATATTGAAGCATGTGTAGGATACATGTTTGTTCGTCCAGAAATCGCGTATCCTATAAGTAGGAGTAAATATCCAAAATGGCCTTTTTATAAGGAATGTCTCGCTCTCGTGAATCTTTGCAGAGTGGGAGTAAATGAGTTATTCTGAGAGAGCATGATATCCACATTATAAGATACGATCGTTGATGTACTGACACTCAAGATAGATTGTATGGATATTATAACAGCGATATGATTATATTTACATGGTAACTATTTCATATGGAAGGTAGTAGTCATTGCTTTTGACTCTTCCGATGATTGGGGGTCACGGTGTACTGCTAGACGCTATCCCGTGATCGTTAGGTATGAAGGGCATTTTCGTAATTTTTGCACTTGTGTCTACGGCCAACATATTCGGAAGCCTGTCGGGTCACACACATTAGAACATCTAGCCGGATTAAAATGCGGTTATAGTGAACCAAATAAAGAAAGTTTATCTCGTCTTTAAAGTGTTATAGTGATTAAATTAATACGACGATATTTATATATTATGAATAAATTAAATACAAGATATTATTATACTGATTAATTAAAGAATATTCTGGATGCGAATATTTGGCAATATGGGGCGCAAGTCATATGTGTATAAGATTCACTTAGATTGTGCAAATTAATTAATGAGATTATCATATATTAATATTGGATATTAATTGATTTTGGAAAGATAGATTTATGGTAATAAGATAAAGATATTCAATATTAGATATTGACAATATCTTAGATTTATTTTAATATAAGATATTAAAATAAAAGAGATAAATCAATCAAAGTGATTTTCTTTATTTTATTAGGAAAAAGGTTTTTCTCTCTCCTCAATCTACTAGAAGCTAAGCCCAATCAGTTTGGGAAGACATAAGGGGCGGACCACTCTCCTATATAAGAGAGGGGTTGGCTAGCTCTTTTGTATCATCACAATAAAAGTTCTAATTTACAAATAAACTGAGAGCTTCGTAGAGAGAGATTGAAAAAGGCCGGTCTAGCAGCCGGATTTTTCTAGTAGCTATCCAAGGAGGATTCCGGCGAGGTGCTCGTGTGGATATCGTTAGAGGCCGGACATGTGGACGGCTTGCGCGCACTACTACTCTCCATTGACGGTCAAAGCGTCGATCTATTAGATCAACCAAGGTAATCACCGTCAACTACTTAACGTGTTTATTGTATTAAACGAAGTCAATCTTGGGATCGGAAATCAAAATTTCAAATTCCGCTGCGTAAACTATTGATTTCCTAACTGTGGTAGCAGAGCGAACTTCGAACTTAAGCAATAAGCACTAATTAATTTGCGTAGTAATTAAAAGATAAATGCAAGATCTAGATTCGCGAAATGAAAACAAAAAAATATAAAACGGATAGGGTGCTCGGCCGACTGGCGGCGGCTCCCCATCGAATTGCCGGCGGCGGCGGCGGCGCCCCAAGGTGGTATGTGGTGGATCTCCGTTTTGTTTTGTTGTTTTGTGATTACTTTATGGTGCATTGATATCTCTTTGTTTAATTGATGTCATGTGGCTAACTAATGGTTCAAATAGTTTGGACCATTGGGATGCCACATGGCACTTTTAAGTATTGGCCTTTCCAAAATTTATTTGGAATAGGCCTAGACCCTTTTCAAAATATTTGATTTTAGAAAAGGCCTAGGCCTATGTCCCTTTCAAAATTTTGATTTTGGAAAGGGCCAAGGGAGATGCCTTTTGGTTTAAGAAACCAAAGGCATCCATTTTGATTAAGAATCAACAGGAAAGAAACAAAAGAGACCAAGTTTAATTTTGATTTAATTTGAATAGTTCCAATTGATTAAAATTAAAATTAAAACCGATTTAAGATTAATCGTTAATTTTTATTTCGATTGAAGTCGTTTAATTAATTAAAAGTTAATTGATTATCGATTTGATAAAATAAGACGCAAATTGGAAGAATTAAAATATAATCTTTTTCATAAGATTTATTCTTGTATGAATTAGATGTTGTAGATGTAATGTGATTATATGGACCCCGATTGATCATGGACTCGACCAATAAGATAGATGTGAATGATTTATTTTCTGTTGGTTTTTCAAATTATCCAAGGTCATTATGAAGAACGTGGCCTAGTTTATTTTCTGTATTTATCCCATTCCCGTTGGTTCTCCCCCCCCCTCCCGTGTATACATTTATTTGATAGACTTTTGTTTATCTTTGAAATTTTGATTCAAGGAAATTTGAATCCTTTTGCTTATCTTCGGGGACGAAGGGTGTTTTAAGGGGGGGTGGATCAACGCCCGGTAAGAACCTGAACTTCGAGGACGAAGTTTTGTTTTAAGGAGGGGAGGATGTAATATCCCAAAATTTTGACTTCCTAATTAATTAGTAAAAGATCTAGTTATTTGGGAAATTATGGGATTTATTAATTGTACGGAGAGATTTAGTAATAATTAAAAAGGAGTTTTAATCACTTAATAAAAGGATTTTCACCCCTTTTCTCCCTTATTTTCCCCAAAACAGAAAGTTTCATTAAAAAACCCCTTGCCGCGCCCCTTGTAAGGAAGAAGAAGGAGGAAAAAATCTCTCCTTGGTGTTTAGGAATTCGTCATCGGTGATCACTGTTTTCTTTTATAGATTCGGACTTCGTGGAGGAGCGATTTTAGCTCGATAGCAGAGGGTTCTCAAGAAACGCAGCTTAACCGGTAAGAATATTTCTATGTTTTGTGCTCCGTTTGGATTACTTGGCTTTGTTGTGTATGGATAGTGGTGTGTTTTTGCGTTGGTTGAAACCTATAGTTGATATGATGCTTTTGTATGGAGTTTCTGGGCTTAAAGTGTTGTTTTGCTGCTGTGTTGTGGAGAAACGGCTCAGAAATCACGTAGAGAGCTGTTAGGGTTCTAGTCGAAACCCAGGTTGGACGAGCGTCTGATTCATGCGGACGGGCGTCTGCCCTGGGTACATTTCGGACGGGCGTCTGGATTAGCTGGACGGGCATCTGGGGTGTTAAATTTGATTCAGGATGTAACAGTTCTTAGTGGACGGGCGTCTGAGGGGTTGTTTTACATTCAGGATCTAACTCTGATGTGTTGGACGGGCGTCCGATGGTTTGGACGGGCGTTCAGTAGAGACTTTGGACGGGCGTCCGGCCTTCCAAACGGGCGTCCAGTCTATATTGTTTCCTTCGTTGTGGGTTGTTGGCTAGTCTTACGAACATGTTCAGTGGGTTATGCTTTGGTGAGTTAAGAATTTTAGTGTCTTGGTGAGATTCGGATTTTGGGCATCGAAGTTCGTAGACCCGTAGTGGTTGGGCCGGATAGGGTAGCACCCGAAGCCGGGAACCCGGGAAGGTTTTCTTACGACTTGGTGTCCTTAGTGTACTTGGGGAGTTGCGGACAATGGTGTGGTCGGGCCGGATAGGGTAGCACCCGAAGCCGGGAACCGGGAAGGTTTCCTTGCACCCCCAAGACGTGGTGGTCCACCTAGTTATGGTACCATTGGGTGACCTCACAGGATCCTCCTCTCTGGCTTTACCCTTTTGAGGGATGTGCACATTCGGGACCTTTAGATGGTTAGTTGTGAAGTATGGTGTCCGTTATGGTTGGTCGTAACTTTTATTGATTTGTTGGGTCCTGCATAAATTGGGGGTATCCTTCATGGGTTGGCTTTACTTTATGTACACTAGATTTATTCTTACTCAACTTTGTAGTTGACGGTTTGTACTTTCGTTTGACCCTGCTATGATCCATTTGTGGGGAGCAGATTCTTAGCAGGTATTCCTTTGGATGTTTGCTTGTTGCGGGGATGTCGCGGGGTTTGAGAGCCACGTAGTCGCAGTCACATGTCGTCTACATTATTTGAAATTTCCAATTTTAAAGATTTTGACGTTCCGCTTAATTTCATTTACTTCAGGATATTTGTACTCACTTTAATACTTTCTCTCAAAATAATGAATGGTGAATGTTTATTTTCTTTCTGTTGTGGAATGTTGGATGTTACCGCCACGACTGTGTGTCGTGATGAGTGGCACTACAGTGACCAATGCCGGCGGCCGACGGGATTGGGAACCGGGGTGTTACAAAGTGGTATCAGAGACGTTCGACTCCAAGACCACCACCTAAAATGAACCTTAAGAATAAGTTCACTAAAATGAGCACAGTGAGGATGTGTGGGGTAGGTATTGAGTCCTATGTAGGGAAGGTACGGTTAGTTCTGATGTATGTGGAAATGTGGCCGCATGTTACAATTAACTTTGGACAGTAAGTGTTAGTATATGTGAAATATTCTGCGGCATGATATAGGTGATAATTGAATATATGATTGTTTACTTTTGTAGTTTTAGCTATGCCTCCTAGGAATGGAAATGAGAGGGACCAGCTGATTGATCAGTTGGTTAAGATGAATCAAGACCTGATTCAGGCGGTCAACAAGCTGACAGAGGATCGTTCTCAGGCGTCGACCACCGGCATGACTAGGGCCGTGAGTCAGCAGAGGCCTAGTCAGTACGATGGTAAGGGAGATCCTAAGGGACTCGAGCGGTGGATTAGGGAGTTTGAGAAAATCTTCGCCACTGGGCTGTCCAGAGGAACTAAAGGTCGACCAAGCAGCCTTCTACTTGGTTGACAGGGCTGATTTGTGGTGGGGTGCTAACAAAGATCGGTTGGCTCAGACTGTAAATGAGCAAGGGGAAACGGTATTGGTACCACTGAACTGGACTGAGTTTAAGCAGGAGCTGAGGCGTGAATTCTTTCCCGAATCTAAGAGGAAAGAGCTGCGCGTCGAGTTCGATAATCTCCGACAGGGGGATATGACTGTTCAAGAATACTACGAGAAGTTTGTCGACTTGGCAGTTTATGCATCTGAGCTAGTGCCGACTGAAGAGGCCAAGATGGTGAAGTTTGAGCAACACTTAGATTTAGCGATCCGGGATCGTATGGGTGCAAGCAGGGGCTTCACGAGCTTAAAAGAGATGTGTGAAGTAGCATGCAACATTGAGAGGATTCGGAGAGAGGTTAAAGCGGCGTATGCTACTAACAAGAGGAAGAGTGTCTCTGAGGACAATCGAAGGCGCAAAAGCGGAGAAATTCGAAACCCACCAAGACGACCGTCCTTTTCGGAAAATTCCCACCTTACGAGGCGGGGTGGTGGTCACCGGTGAGAGGTAGCTCCTGGGGTTTAGTCGGCCACGAAGTTATCATTGCAAGCGGTGCCAGAGAAATCATCCGGGTACCGATTGTTCAGGTGCGCAGGTTCAGTGTCACAATTGTGGGAAGTTTGGACATAGACGGTATGAGTGCTTTACGGCTCCCACACCGCCGGGTCGGCATCGGTTACTGGAAGCAACATGGGTGGGACTCCAGGAGCAACCCGGGAACATGGGTAGGGGTAACCAGCAGCAGAGTGGTACTCGCACGAGCCGGCGTGGGGTGCACTTACGCCATTGGTGGAAACAGAAACCGACCATCGTGGTCGGCAAAGACTGATTCAAAAGTGAGAAAAATCGGATCGGGAGATTATTCGCCTTTGGCGAGAGAGGAGGCCGAGCGAGCAACCACGTAGTGACGGGTAATTTTACGGTTAACTCATTCTTATCCTATGTACTTTTTGATTCGGGTGCATCATGTTCCTTTGTAGCAAGTTCGCATGTTTTGAGGTTAGGTCTAGTTACATCCGAGGTAATTGTGACAAATTTATGCAACCATCGTGAGAGTTAGTACCATGTTCTAAGTTGTATAGAGATGTACCATTAGTGATTTTGGGAGTCAACTTGTCGGTTGACTTGATCGAGTTCCTCTCGAGAACTTCGACGTTATTTTGGGTATGGATTGGTTGAACCGGCATAAAGCCAAAATTGACTGTGTGAGCGAAGAAGGTGACTTTGAGAGGTCCTAAAAGTGCGGGTATCCTACAAGGGATTTGTGGACAAACCTAATGTGAAGATTATTCCGGTGATGACTTTGAGATCTCTCGTCGAGAAAGGGCACCCGTTGTTTATGTGTCACGTACATGATGTAAGCACGGGGGATCCTAAACTAGCGGACATTGATGTAGTCCGTGATTTTGGGAATGTATTCCCTGATGAGATACCAGGCATGCCTCCCCAGAGGGAGGTAGAGTTTGCAGTGGAGTTGGTGCCCGTGACCAGACCGATATCGAAAGTACCCTATCGTATGGCACCTAAAGAATTAGCGAGCGAAGGTACAATTGGAGGAAGCGCCGATAAGGGGTACATCCGACCGAGTGTGTCACCGTGGGGAGCACCGGTGTTGTTTGTGAAAAAGAAGGATGGTAGTATCGCGGTGTGTATTGATTACCGGAGTGAACAATGTCACGATGAAGAACAAGTATCCGTTACGAGGATCGATGACTTGTTCGATCAACTACGGGGGGAAGGTATTTTCTCGAAGATTGATTTGCGGTCAGGGTATCACCAGCTCAGGGTAGCAGATTCGGATATCCCGAAGACCGCATTTCGTACCAGGTACGGACATTATGAATTCACGGTCATGCCATTCGGATTGACCAACGCACCAGCAGTTTTCATGGATCTGATGAACCGTGTATTCAGACCCTACTTAGACAAGTTTGTAGTAGTTTTCATTGACGACATCTTAGTCTACTCTAAGACTAAGGAAGAACATACCGAACACCTGAGGCTCGTACTGCAGATTTTACGGGAAAAACAACTGTATGCGAAACTGTCTAAATGTGAATTCTGGTTGGAACGAGTGGCATTCTTGGGGCATGTCGTCTCGAAAGACGGTGTATCCGTTGACCCGAGCAAGATAGAGGCAGTGACGAGATGGCCAACACCTAAGAATGTTGTAGAAATTCGAAGCTTCTTGGGTTTGGCTGGATATTACCGAAGATTTGTAAAAGACTTTTCCAAGATTGCGAGACCGATGACTGCATTGATGCAGAAAGAGAACCGGTTTAAGTGGGATGACAATTGTGAGAGGGGCGTTCCAACTACTCAAAGAACGGTTGACTACAGCCTCCGGTGTTACGTTGCCGGATGGGAATGAGGACATCGAGGTTTATACCGATGCATCGAAGAATGGCCTGGGTTGTGTGCTGATGCAACAGAGGCGAGTGATCGCGTATGCATCAAGGCAGCTTAAGCCGTATGAGAGTAACTACCCAACCCACGACTTAGAGTTGGCAGCTGTGGTCTTCGCATTGAAGATATGGCGACACTACTTGTATGGAATAACTTTCAAGGTGTTTTCAGATCACAAGAGCCTGAAGTACATATTCACGCAGAAGGAGCTCAATATGCGTCAGAGGCGTTGGTTGGAGTTAATTAAAGATTATGACATGGAAATTCAATACCACGAAGGGAAGGCCAATGTAGTGGCGGACGCTTTGAGTCGGAAGTCGATTCATTCCTTGTGCGAGGAGGTAGCCCGGATCAGATTGCGAGAAGAGTTGGACCGCATGGATATTTGTGTCATCCAGAAAGGCGGAGATAAAAGCGACTTCGTCTTGCAACCCGAATTATCTGCCGAGATCCGGGTGAGACAATGGGTGACAAGGTAATCGAGGCAAAGAAGGCCAAGATTGGTACAGATGGTGCGGTGACTTTACGTTACATGAGGATGGTAGTATTCGGTTTAAGGGTCGGTGGTGTGTACCCGGCCGGCGAAGAACTCAAGAGGTGGATCTTGGGTGAAGCTCATAGTACGCCTTATTCGGTTCATCCGGGAGGAGACAAACTGTATAAAGATCTCAGGAAAACCTTTTGGTGGCCCAATATGAAACGCGAAGTAGCGGAATTTGTGTCAAAATGCTTGACTTGTCAGAAGATCAAGATTGAACATCGGCGGCCACAGTGGTATCGCTGCGGCCGTTGGATGTGCCGGTGTGGAAGTGGGATTCCATCTCCATGGATTTTGTATGTGGATTACCGAGAGCCCTAAAGGGAATAATATGATTTGGGTCGTTGTGGATAGACTGACTAAAGCGGCGCATTTCATTCCGATGAAAGACACTTGGAGTAAGACGGAGTTGGCTATGGCATACCGGAGGAATATTGTGAGACTACATGGTATACCCAAAGAGCATTGTGTCGATAGAGATGCGAGATTCATATCTCGGTTTTGGCGAGAGCTACAAGCAGCCTTGGGGACGGAACTACGAATGAGTCTGACTTTTCACCTGCTACCGATGGTCGACGGAGAGGACCATACAAACCTTGGAAGACATGCTGAGGGCATGTGTGTTAGAATTCAAAGGCTCTTGGGAGGAAAAGCTCGATCTTATTGAGTTCTCACACAACAACAGCTACCATGCCAGTATTAAGATGGCACCTTTTGAGGCACTTTATGGTAGGAAGTGCAAGAGTCCGGTTTGTTGGGACGATTCGTCCGAGGCAGTGGTTTTGGGACCGCAGATGATCGAAGATACGGTCAAGCAGGTACAGATAATCCGAGAAAAGATGAAGGCTGCCCAAGATAGGCAGAAGAGTTATGCAGACTTACACCGCCGGGATATTGAGTTCGCCGTGGGCGATAAAGTATTACTACGAGTATCACCAACCAGAGGAGTGATGCGTTTTGGCAAAAAGGGGAAGTTGAGTCCCAAGTACGTGGGGCCATATGAGATCTTGGACCGCATAGGTGAAGTGGCATACCGATTAGCGTTGCCACCGGCGTTGGATAAAGTGCATAACGTGTTTCATGTATCTCAATTGCGCAAGTACGTGAGTGATCCTTCTCACGTGATTGAACCGGAGGTGGTTGAGCTAGATCAGTCCTTGACCTACGAGGAGGTACCGGTGCAGATATTAGATACCAAGGTACGGAAAACAAGGGGACGTGAGGTTAGCATCGTCAAGGTCTTATGGTCTAACCATGCCACCGAGGAGGCGACATGGGAAACTAAGGATGCTATGCGACAGAAGTACCCGCATTTGTTCTCTTAAGGTATGCAATTTTCAAGCCTTGCACGTTAAATCCTTTTGCTTATCTTCGGGGACGAAGGGTGTTTTAAGGGGGGGTGGATCAACGCCCGGTAAGAACCTGAACTTCGAGGACGAAGTTTTGTTTTAAGGGGGGGAGGATGTAATATCCCGAAATTTTGACTTCCTAATTAATTAGTAAAAGATCTAGTTATTTGGGAAATTATGGGACTTATTAATTGTACGGAGAGATTTAGTAATAATTAAAAAGGAGTTTTAATAAGGAGTTTTAATCACTTAATAAAAGGATTTTCACCCCTTTTCTCCCTTATTTTCCCCAAAACAGAAAGTTTCAGCCCAAAAAAACCCCCTTGCCGCCGCCCCCCCTTGTAAGGAAGAAGGAGAGGAAAAAAAATCTCTCCTTGGTGTTTAGGAATTCGTCATCGGTGATCGCTGTTTTCTTTTATAGGTTCGGACTTCGTGGAGGAGCGATTTTAGCTCGATAGCAGAGGGTTCTCAAGAAACGCAGCTTAACCGGTAAGAATATTTCTATGTTTTGTGCTCCGTTTGGATTACTTGGCTTTGTTGTGTATGGATAGTGGTGTGTTTTTGCGTTGGTTGAAACCTATAGTTGATATGATGCTTTTGTATGGAGTTTCTGGGCTTAAAGTGTTGTTTTGCTGCTGTGTTGTGGAGAAACGGCTCAGAAATCGCGTAGAGAGCTGTTAGGGTTCTAGTCGAAACCCAGGTTGGACGAGCGTCTGATTCATGCGGACGGGCGTCTGCCCTGGGTACATTTCGGACGGGCGTCTGGATTAGCTGGACGGGCGTCTGGGGTGTTAAATTTGATTCAGGATGTAACAGTTCTTAGTGGACGGGCGTCTGGGTTAATGGGACGGGCGTCTGGTCGGACGGGCGTCTGCCAGGTTACGGACGGGCGCCTGGAGGGTTGTTTTACATTCGAGGATCTAACTCGATGTGTTGGACGGGCGTCCGATGGTTTGGACGGGCGTTCAGTAGAGTCTTTGGACGGGCGTCCGGCCTTCCAAACGGGCGTCCAGTCTATATTGTTTCCTTCGTTGTGGGTTGTTGGCTAGTCTTACGAACATGTTCAGTGGGTTATGCTTTGGTGAGTTAAGAATTTTAGTGTCTTGGTGAGATTCGGATTTTGGGCATCGAAGTTCGTAGACCCGTAGTGGTTGGGCCGGATAGGGTAGCACCCGAAGCCGGGAACCCGGGAAGGTTTCCTTACGACTTCAGTGTCCTTAGTGTACTTGGGGAGTTGCAGACAGTAGTGTGGTCGGGCTGGATAGGGTAGCACCCAAAGCCGGGAACCCGGGAAGGTTTCCTTGCACCCCAGTACGTGGTGGTCCACCAAGTTATGGTACCATTGGGTGACCTCTAGGATCCTCCTCTCTAGGGCTTTACCCTTTTGAGGGATGTGCACATTCGGGACCTTTAGATGGTTAGTTGTGAAGTATGGTGTCCGTTATGGTTGGTCGTAACTTTTATTGATTTGTTGGGTCCTGCATAAATTGGGGGTATCCTTCATGGGTTGGCTTTACTTTATGTACACTAGATTTATTCTTACTCAACTTTGTAGTTGACGGTTTATACTTTCGTTTGACCCTGCTATGATCCATTTATGGGGAGCAGATTCTTAGCAGGTATGCCTTTGGATGTTTGCTTGTTGCGGGGATGTCGCGGGGTTTGAGAGCCACGTAGTCGCGATCACATGTAAATCTACATTATTTGAAATTTCCAATTTTAAAGATTTTGACGTTCCGCTTAATTTCATTTATTTCGGGATATTTGTACTCACTTTAATACTTTCTCTCAAAATAATGAATGGTGAATGTTTATTTTCTTTCTGTTGTGGAATGTTGGATGTTACCGCCACGACTGTGTGTCGTGATGAGTGGCACTACAGTGACCAATGCCGGCGGCCGACGGGATTGGGAACCGGGGTGTTACAATCAGGATGGTGTTCACTAGAACCGGGGCCAGTGCAGAAGCCTCGGGAGTGCGGCGTGAGAGTCCGATGTCTGTTGTAGGAGGCGGCTTTGTGAGGCAGAATCCTTCACCTCACTCGAACTACACCCCTCCCCCTCATACTGCAACCCCCACACCTCTATCTCAACGGAGTCTGTCACCGCGACCACGTCAGGATCCTACACCATGACCTCAACCAAGGTACAACTACATCTTTGGAGAACCCGGGGAAGCCCCCATCCGTGTCACTGTAGTAGGAGACATTCCACCAGTCAGTGTACCCCCAGCAACCAACATTTATCCTCCACCAGTGAGTGTCTGCCCTCCACCAGTAAGCCACCCTTCTCCACTAGTTTTCTTTCATTAGCAACATCAGACCTTTTATCCACCACCTGTAGGTCACACTCCTCGATCTACTATACCCTCTTCACCCCGTTTTGACCATCATCAAGGCATTGGTTATCCACCCTACGGTTTCTATCAACCACCACCATACCAACAACAGCCTTACCAGCAATAAATACATTTTGGATACCAACCAGTTCCACCAGTTAGACCTGTTTTTGAGCAAGCATCGTCAGTGGATTGGTACACAAGGCTAAGAAGGAACCGAGTTCAAGACTTCTTTGGAAATGTGAAACACTCAAAGGTGGAAGAATGGTTAAGAAGTTTTGAGAAGTCTTGCAGGAACATAAATGTCCCTGAATCTGAGATGGCCCAGTTAGCAGTTGGTTTTCTTTTGGGTGCAGATGAAGCTTGGATTGATGCGATGGAGGGTAGCAACGGGAAAGTTATAGACTGGGAAGGCTTCAAAGTTATGTTTTATAATGAGTATTTTCCAGGAATAGTGCAGGCAGACAAGGTGAGCCAGTTCTTAAAACTTAAGCATGGTATTCATTCGACGGTGTATCCTATGAGATACAATCTGGTATGCTAGGTTTTACAGCAAGGAACATGGCTAAACTTCTGAACAAGGCCTTGGAGGTTGGGACCTTCAATAAAAAGGCCACCGTCGTTATCAAAAATAAGAGAAGTTTTGGGATGAGTTGGGGCTATCACCAAGGAAACCACAGCAAAACGCAAAGAAGACAACAGCTCCTTTTGCAGCTACACCGACCACCGATGCACCACAGTGCCCGAAGTGCAAAAGAGCTCATGCCGGTGACTGTCGAGTTCATGTAAACGGTTGTTATCTCTGTGGAGAAATAGTACATTTTTCTAAGACCTGTCCGACAAAGGGAGCTTCTAGTAATCAGAAGCAGGGAAATGGAAAAGGCGACCCAAGTCTCCCAGTTCGAGGGTTTGCAGTAGATGCTGAGTATGCTGAGGCATACGACAACGTTATTTCAGGTACCTTTATTGTTTATTTTAATTTATTAGAGTACTTATATAGCACGATTTAAATCACGTTGCATTTGCATTTCAATAAATTAATTCACATCATTGGTACAATAATGTTAGACAACTTAGTAGTTACGGCATTGTTTGATACGGGAGCGTCAAACACCTTTGTGTCAACTAAGATAGCTAAGAAGCTTAACTTACCAATGGAAAATTTAAGAAACACCTTGGAAATAACAACCCCTTTAGTAAAGGTAACTAAGGTAGCCAAGTTGATGCCTCAAGTGGATGTGTGAGTAGGAACGTATCTTTGCAAGAGTGACTTTACGGTTATGGACTTTTCAGATTTCGATGTAATTCTTGGAATAGATTGGCTATCCGAGAATTATGTTCACTTGGATTGTAGAGAAAAGAGAGTGACGTATAAAGTACCTGGGAAATCTGCTAAGACTTACCAAGGTAATGTATAGAAGCCTAGTAAGAAGCGGCATCCGATCATTTCAGCGGTTAAGGTGATAAGAGCTTGTCAGAAAGGTTGTGAAGGCTACTTGTTATACGCAGTGGATGTGGAACAAGCGAAGCCTAAGTTAGAGGAAACCCCTTTAGTGAAAGAATACTCTGAAGTGTTTCCAGAAGAGTTACCGGGAAACATGCCGGATAGAGAGATAGAGTTTGAGATCAAGTTGGTACCAGGAGCGGCACCAGTTGCTAAGGCACCCTATAGAATGGCACTGGTTGAAATGAAGGAGTTGAAAGCTCAACTTAAGGATATACTTGAAAGGAATATAATTCAGCCTAGTACTTCACCTTGGGGAGCCCCAGTGTTGTTTGTCGAGAAGAAGGATGGTAGCATGAGGATGTGTATCGACTACTGAGCGCTAAATAATCTTACCATCAAGAATAAGTATCCCTTACCACGGATTGATGATCTGTTTAATCAATTGCAAGGTAAGAGAGTGTTTTCTAAGATTGATCTCAGGTCCGGTTATCATCAGTTGAAGATCAAGGTAGTGGATATACCGAAGACGACTTTCAGTACGAGGTATGGACATTATGAGTTCTTGGTCATGCCATTTGGACTCATTAATGATCCATCTGCATTTATGGATTTAATGCAGCGTGTTTTCATGCCATACTTGGACAAGTTTGTGATAGTGTTCATAGATGATATCTTTATATACTCGAAGGATGAGAAAGAACATGAAGAACACCTGAGGATAATGTTGGATACTTTAGGGAAGAACCAGTTGTATGCTAAGTTCTCAAAGTGCGACTTTTGGTTGGATCAAGTTAGTTTCTTGGGTCATGTCATTTCTGGAGATGGCTTTAAAGTTGATCCAGCAGAGATGGAAGAAGTTGACTATAGCCTTAGTTTTGGCAGTTCCGGAGATCTTTGATAACTACGATGTTTATACTGATGCTTCAGGGCAAGGGTTAGGTTGTGTGTTGATGCAAGGAGGAAAAGTAATCTCTTATGCATCTAGACAGTTAAAAGTGCATGGGAAGAATTACCCAACACATGATCTAGTGTTGGTAGTGGTACTGTTTGCCCTAAGGATTTGAAGGCACTACTTGTACGGAATTAAGGCTAGGATCTTCACAGACCACAAGAGCTTAAAGTATTTCTTCACTCAAAAGAATCTGAATATGAGACAGAGGAGATGGTTAGAGTTTGTAAAGGATTATGACTTGGATATTCAGTACCATCCGGGTAAAGCAAATGTGGTTAAAGATGCTTTGAGAAAAAAGCCAGTGGTTGCTGTTTCAAGAAAGGTTAGATGTGCTGAAAATCCAAGGTTTTGATCAGATTGTAGATCGGAAGTTTGTGGCACCGTTGTTAGCAAGATCAAAGTTTTATGGAAAAGGCACATAGGATTGCTTTTGCAGTTCATCAAGGAGCTACTAAAATGTATAGAGACTTGAAGGAAAAGTTTTGGTGGCCCTCGATGAAAGTGGAAATAGCTAAGTTCGTAGCAGAACGTGATACTTGCCAGAAAGTTAAAGCAGAGCATAGAAGACCGGGAGGAATGCTTAAGCCATTGGATATCCATGAATGGAAATAGGATAAGATCACGATGGATTTCATCACCGGTTTACCGAAGAGCGAAAGGAGGAAATGATGCAATTTGGGTGATCATGGATAGGTTGACCAAATCAGCTCACTTCCTACCCAGAAAGGTTGATATGTCTTTGAAGAAGATGACGACCCTATACTTGGATAACATAGTGAACTTACACGGAGTACCTATCTTGATAGTTTCTGATCGTGATCCGAGGTTTTTCAGTCAATTTTGGAAGAGTTTGCAAAGGGCCTTTGGCACCCAGTTGGATTTGAGTATGGCCTTTCATCCTCAAACAGATGGACAATCTGAGAGAACCATCCCAACACTTGCGGATATGCTAAGAGCTTGTGTTTTGGAAGTAGGCAGATCATGGGATGATTACCTACCTGTAGCGGAGTGTGCCTATAAAAACAGTTACCATGCAAGTATAGGCATGCCACCGTTTGAGGCTTTGTATGGAAGAAGATGTAGAACGCCGTTGTTTTGGGATGAAGTCGCGGAACAACAAGTCACCGGGCCGGATTTGGTTGAACAAGCTGAGGAAAGAGTTCAGTTTGTTAGGAAAAATTTGAAGGCAGCACAAGATAGACAGAAGAGTTGGGCAGATGTCAGAAGAAGACCTCTTGAGTATGAAGTTGATGAAAGAGTTTATCTACGAGCTTCACCAATGAAAGGACTTAAATGTTTTTGACAAAGGGGAAAACTAATTCCAAGGTATGTTGGACCTTCTGAGATTCTGGAAAGAGTTGGACCATTGGCATATAAGCTTAAATTACCGGAATCAATGTCAAGAGTCCATAATGTGTTCGATGTTGAAGAAGTGTTTGACAAGGAGCGATGTTGAGACCACAGTTGATCCGGAAGTTCTTCAAGATAAGCTTGCGTATGATGAGAAACCGATCAGAATTTTGGACCGGAAAGAAAAGATGTGTTGGTCCCTTGAAAAGCCTTTGGTTAAGTTTAGAAGTGGGGGGGGGTGAATAAACTAACACTTAAAACTTTTGGAGTTAACAAACTCAGCAATGTCAGTAGCCTGCTGACTGCTCAGTAGTCTGCTGACCACTAAGTAGTCTGATGACAGTAGATATTACTGGATTTTTGTAGCGGAATATATTTAAATTAAGCCTTGTTACTTGTTGTTAAAAAGATGATACTATGTATTAGATACTCAGTAGTGTAAGTGTGTGATTCAGTTGCTAGTTTCAGTAAGTTGATGTGGTTTGTATACTAAATGCAGAAAGTAAGTAGGCAAATTTTATAGTGGTTCCAGGTGGTGTAATCCTGTCTGTCCACTCTTCTCCTGTGATGTTGGAGGAAATTCACTAGAGATCTTCGAAGTTGCAGTTACAAAAATCCCTAAGCTGTCTGTCCTTCACCAATAACTATGGCTTCACAAATTGAATATTTGAAATAGGTTGGATTGCTGCTCCAAATTATTCCACCTGTTCTTGAAGGGTATGATTGCCTCTTCACTAGCTCCACCACAAACAACAGTTCTTGACACCTAAGTGCTTCTCTGTCTTCAGCAGGTTTCTTGTAAAAGAAAGTTTGAATCAAGTATATGATTCAACAGTCAGCAGCTTGATCAGGATGAAATGATCAGCAGCTTGATGTCTTCAAGTGTTTGTTCTTGATGTAACTTGATAGCAGGTTACACTTGAAGAGTTTTCTGGATAAATGGCTTTAAGCTCAGTGATGTCAGTAGGGTGATTTTCTTGATAAGAACTTGATAGCTTAGAGTAGATTATTATTTTACATCACTTGTATTAGAATCAGGAGTCTTCTATTTATAGATGAGAATCTTGTGACTTATGTTTAAAATTCAAACATAGACGTTTCAGATTTGTCTCCATCTTGACTTGCTTTCTGTCCTTGTACATAGGACTGACGCTGTCAGTTTGCTTTTTTTGTCAGTTTTCAGTCTGTCCACCCTTTGACTTGTGTCCATTGGTTAATCCTCTGAATCTTTCCAATGTTCTCTTCATCTTGGCCATTGATTTGTTGACAATATCAAGGCTTGTAATCTATCATTATCCTTGTAATCTTCCAATGTAACCTTTGATTAAATCGAGATTTATACTCAACAGATACATGTGTATATTGGTCTGCTGATGTTCATGTCTGTCAGCTGTTTTGAGTCTGCTGTGTTTATGAAACACTTCAGCTGACTGTCTTTTCATCTAACTTTTTATTGAGAAGTTAGAGTACACCAATTTGAACATAACTAAGTTACAATCACCACTTAACATATGGAACTTAGACCTTGTACACAAGGTATATGTAATCAGTTTAGGTCATCACAGGCTTCCCTAAATTCTGATTCCATATCCTTGACTTTAAATACTAAGTTTGATCCCTTAGCAGCCTTCAGTCCTCAGCAGGTTCCTAACTAGTCTACTGACCTAGTTATCTTACTGACCTAGACAAGTCTGCTGATAAAGTCAGCTGACCTAATTCCAATGCTTGTTTGATCAAACCTATACAAAAATCAAACTCTAATAAACCTATACATTTGATCTAGACATCTTTTTGCCTTTGCACTATAACAGCTAGTCTGGCACTCATCATTAAAACTTAAAATAAGTCCAAAGTTCCCCCCTTTTTAGTGATGATGCCAATACCCTCCTTACAGCAAAGCTAAAAGATAAAAACAAAAACAGAACAAATATAGCCATTTCTCATTATAATCCAATTTGTTCAAACTTATTACAAACTAGGATCAGCAGAATGAAGTAAATAATGTATGTGTGCTGATTTAGTTTCTGTCTTTGCCCTGTTCCTTCTTCTCATAAAACTCTTTGATTTCTTTGACTACATCCACCATCCATTGATTTTCAATTGGGGAAAAGTCAACCCAAGTATTTAGCTCTTTCCACCACTTCCAGGCTTCAGGTAAAGTTAACCTTATGTTGTGAACATCAAAGCCTTGTCTCATGTAAAAATGTTTGAATTCATCCAGTGAATCCCTTGCTGATTGGGCACTTTTCCTCTTCCACCTCTTCCTCCTCTTCAACCTCTGTAATAAGCTCTCAGTGCCTTGACCCTTGTTTCCCAAAGTTTCAATCCCAGAAAGGAATTTAGTCCCTCATCAAATCCCATGTGAGGATAGGGTCTTTTCCTTTCATAGTATAACTTCTTATACTCTTTCAGGAGGTCATCAGTCAACTGAATCCTGCCAGGTGCAGGTTTCATGTACTCATTTGTATCATCCTCCCATCTCTTTGTAGCAAAAATCTTGCAGCCTCTTTTGCTTCTACTGTAAGGCCTCTGCCCTCTTATTGACATCATCAACAACCCGGGACAGTAGGCCATGAACAGTCTCTTGTGTGATCACTAAGTTAGCAAGTTGACCTTCCATAATCTCTGTCCTTGTGTCAACTACAGTGATCCTACCTTCCATAGTTTGCTCCAGCAGATTGATCCTCTCAGTAACCTTAGGATCCAATGCAACAGGTTGAGGTGTTCCAGAAGGGTAAGCCACATCAGGCCTGGGTGTCTCAGCAAGCTTGTCAAGCTTTTTGTGAATTGAGGCAAACTGGTCATTCAAGAATTTATCTATATGTGCATTGCCTTGTTTTATACCTCTAACATCTTTGGTTAGGTCAGCAAGAGCATACTGAGTGGAAGTGATGTTGGAAGCAAGTGTTTTAGTGGTTCTTCCTCTATTTTCCACCAGATTCATCAAATCTTCAAACCTCTGCTCTTGCCTATCCAGTTGAGGTCTTAATTGTGTAATATCATCTCTTACTGCCCTCAACTCTTCCAAAACATGTGCTGGTACTGCACCAGCCATACCTCCACCCATATGTCCAGCAGCATCATCAGCAGGCTCTTCAACATTGTAGTTTGCCCTGTGTGTGCTGACCACCAAGGCTCCTGTCCTATCCCATCCAGTAGGATCAGGACCTTCTTCAATCACATCTGCAAAGATTTCTTCCAAGATAGGGTCTTGTGCAGGTTGAGGTTCCAAGATATGTTCTTCTTAAAAAATTGGCACATGTGCCTATTGGGGTTCAGCAGCAACTAGTTCTTCCTCAGGCACTTGGAACTCCTCATCACTGAAGTCATAATCCAACAGCTACTCATCCTCATCAACAACAGTCTGCTGATTATCTTTACCTTCAGTATCCTTAGCTTCAGTAGACTGTACTACAACAGTCTTTTCCATAATATTTGCAGGGGATTCCTCCAATCCCATCAAAGGTTCCAACCTTTGTCCAGGTGCTCTCTGATCCTTAGCAGCCTGAACCTCCTGTTCCAACCTGTGTTCAGGTACTGTTTGTAACTCAGCAACCTGAACCATCTCTTCAACAACAACAAGAGGAAATATAGCTAGGTTCTCATCTAGAACTCCTCTAGCATCAGCAACCTTTTGTAAATGATCTACAACTTGTGACAAGGTTTCTTGAGTGTCAAACCACTCCTGATACTGAGTTGAGTCCTCTGAACTTGCATCAGCTTCTTCAAACAACACAACATCATCAAAAATGAATATGATGGCATCTTCCAAGGATGTTTCTATAGCAAGCTGTCTCTCTAAATCTTCAATGAAAACAGCTCCCAGCTCTTCATTTATCATATCAGTCTACTGATTCTCAGAACGTGCATCAGACTCTACAACCAAAAAGGTGTCAGACATACTGATCAGCCTGTTATCTTCACGATTTATTCCATCATTAATTAGAGCTTCCAGAAGATCCATAGTTAAATCCTCTATGTCTTCATCCATATGATCAGTTTGCTGTGCCCTCAGCAGACTTGCCAGCATCAGCAGATTGATCTTCAGCTGTGTCTTTAGATCCCTGTCCTACATCCTCAATATGTCTTTCCAATGCAGTGCCACTAGGTTGGCCTGGGAAAGAAGGGTTATCATCATCAGAATCAGAGGATGATGTATCATCATCAGAATCAGAGGATGATGTATCATCATCAGGTCCAGAGTGTGGTTCATTGATCTTAATGCTTGCACTCTGTTTTTCACTTTCAATGAGATCCAACAGCCTTACTTGTAACTCAGATGTATCAATTAAACCATGTAAGTTCTTCACACCCAACTTATTAAATGACCACTCTTCAAAGTCAGTCATTGGCTCTGCAGCTGATTTCTATCTTTTATAAAAACCAAATTTCCAAGCAAAGTAGTCCTGAATTTTCTTGATGTTGGGATCTACTTTTTCTTTCCTTGATTTCTTATCTTTCCTCTCAAAAGGCATTGTTGGCCTTTTTGTTGCATATTGCTCAGCTTGTTGTCCCCCAAAGGCTTCAACAAGGTGAGTCAGTGTATCTATGGCAGATACAAATAGATCAGTAGGTTCATCCAGTTGGACATTCGTGCCTACTACCTCTATCTGTTCCACACTAGGTTCCCCCTGACTCATTTGTACATCAGCAGGGTCTGTGGCAGTGTGTTCTTCCCCCTGAGTTGTAGCATCCACAGTAGGGTCAGGAACAGGTTCAACAATTTCCACAGCAGGGTGAGGTATAACAGTCTGCTGTGATTCTACTGTTTGTTGCTCAACAACAAACTATCTAGCCTCAGTAGGTTCATCAACTTGTACAGGTGCTTCCTCAACAACACCTTCAGCTTCCTTTTGGGTCTCCAAAACCCTTAATTCTTTTCCCTTTCCATGCTTTTTCTTTTCACAATCTGCTTCATTCACTTTGCAGGTTGTTCAGTTTCAAGATCCTCGGCAGCTTTCCACTTTCTTGAATATTCTTTTAACTGCTCTCTCAAAACCTCAGCAGCATTTTTCTCAGTAGGCTCAGCAGCCTCAACTTCAACTGGAACATCAATAGATTCAACAGGGTCTACTGATTGCTACATTGTCTTCTTAGGCTTTAAAATATCAGTAATCTTTCTTGTATCAGCAACCTTTCTTTTCTGTGCAGTTTTCTTAGGCGCAGCAGGTTGTGTAGCTTGCTTAACCTACTCACCACCAGCATCATCATCTCCATCACTGTCACTCTCTGTCCTTTCAGTATCCAAATCTTCATCATCATCCAAACCAGGGATGAGATAACTGATTTTCGGCTTATATCTGGACTTGTTGATTTTTGTAGGTGCAACATCAGCAATCTTCAAATGATTCAGTAGGGCTTGCACAATCAAACCCAAAGGCAGTGTTTTGGACTTCCTGGTCCCATCTCTGTCCTCTGTTATCACCTTCTTCATGTAATGGACAAAGAATCTGGCCCAATCAAACTTCAAACTCTTGCATATGATTATCAACATGTCAATCTTGGGTCCAGACAGTGTATCAAGGCTTCCACTGAATCCAAGAATGTTTTTAGCAATGATCTTGCACAGCAGATTATACACCATTTGATATGCTTCACATTGATGCTCAATGATGATTTTATGGATTTGTTGGTCTTTATTGCATCAACAAACTCCAATCTAGACAGCTCAATGGATTCAGGATTGGTAGGAGCACCATTTCCAGGCCCAAATCTGAATACCTCCCTCAGCAGGTCTGAAGAGATATCAATCTCCTGGGCATTAACAGTGGTAGTAAATGCCTCTCTATCATCTTTAATCACTATATTCCTCCAGAAATTCATAACATTTGTATAGAGATGCTCTCCAATCTCAGATTCAGCACATCCTTTAATCCTTCATATCTTCTGATTCTTTTACCAATATTGATAGCTAGCTCAGTCTTGTTAGCATCAACAACGAACCCTCTAACACTTTGGCTCATTCCGATGTGAACATCACCTTTATCCGCCATTAGAATTTGAGAAAGATGAAGAAAAAGCTTTGTAAATCAATCTTCACACGGTGTATTTCCAGAGATAATCGATCTGAAAGTTTGTAAGCAGCTTCTATGTGTAATGTCTGTATATATAGAAGAAGAAAGTGGGTAGTAACTTTCAGGAAAGTACTGTACACGCACTGTAGCATTTAACCAGGATTAAAGTTGGAGTAAATGTGATGTTGCCACGTGTCCCACTAACTTATTGCATAAGAGTTGTAACCGTTGGATATTTGTAACCGCAGTTATAAATGATAAGAATAATATCCAATTACGGTTGACTTTCAGTTAAGTTTGACTGTCTTGTAACGTATAACTCAGTAGGCTTGAACTTAGCAGACTTGGATCGGCAGACCATACGACAAGAATGGGCTCGGCTCGACTTGGTGTGGTTACTCTGTTGATCTTCTTATATCCTTGTTTTGACCAACTGATAATACAAGATGAATTTTAATACCAATGACTGATCTGTCAAGTGAGCTCACCCAACAGGACAAAGACCAATCCCCTTGGCAACTTCATTTGCTCAATTGTCCAAACATATTTAGGTACATGGAATTGTTGATACCAATGACTAATCTGCTAAGTAAGCTCATCCAACATAGCAAAGACTAATTCCCTTGGTGAATTCCAGTACACTGCTGATTATGAGTATCTTAGTCAACTTTTATGATGCCAAGTTCAGTCCTTAACTTTGCAAATCTTTCACTATCCAATGGTTTTGTGAATATATCAGCAAGTTGATCTTCAGTAGGGATGTAAAGAACCACCACATTTTTTCTTTTCAACATGATCTCTAATAAAATGATGTCTCACATCAATGTGCTTGGTTCTTGAATGCAAAACAAGATTTTCTGTGATTGCAATTGCACTTGTGTTGTCACACATTATAGGAATTTCTCTTTCTCCAATTCCATAATCCCTTAATTGTTGCCTTAACCATAGTATTTGTGCACAGCAGCTTCCAGCAGCTATATATTCAGCTTCAACAGTGGAAGTTGATATTGAATTATGATTCTTACTGAACCAGGAAACCAGTCTATTTCCCATCAACTGACAGATTCCTGTGGTGCTTTTTCTATCAATCTTGCATCCAGCATAATCAGAATCTAAGTAGGATATGAATTTGAAGCTTCAATCTTTTGAATACCATATCCCTACTCCCAAAGTCTCTTTTAGATACTTGAGAATTCTTTTGACTGCATCTAAGTGACTTTCTTTACGTTTTGATTGAAATCTTGCACAAACACCTACATCAAAAGATATATCAGATCTGCTGGTAGTAAGGTTTAGTAGACTGCCTATCATCCTTCTGTATAAAGTCTGATCAACATCTTTGCCTTCATCCAATCTGTTGTTGGTACTCATAGGAGTTGATACCTTGGTGCTATTTTCCATACCAAATTTCTTCAACAACTCCTTGGTATATTTAGTTTGATGAATGAAGATTCCATCTTTCATTTGTTTGACTTGTAATCCTAAGAAGTAGTTCATTTCTCCCACCATGTTCATTTGGAACTTGCTTTTCATGAGATAAGCAAACTTTTCATATAGCAATTAATTTTCAGAACCAAAAATTATGTCATCAACATAAATCTGTACCAGCAGGGTGTTGTCCCTTTCATTGATTCTGAAAAGAGTCTTGTCAATGGTACCTTTGGTAAAACCATTTTCCACTAAGAATTGAGATAGGGTTTCATACCATGCTCTTGGTGCTTGTTTCAAACCATAAAGTGCCTTGTTGAGTTTGTACACTTTATCTTATTGATCTTTAACTTCAAAACCAGGAGGTTGCTGAACATAAACCTCTTCTTCCAGAATCCCATTTAAGAATGCACTTTTAACATCCATCTGGTATACTTTGAAGTTCTTATAAGCAGCATATGCCAGGAATAATCTTATAGCTTCTAATCTTGCAACTGGGGCATATGTCTCATCAAAATCTATTCCTTCAGCTTGAGAATAGCCTTTTGCCACTAGTCTGGCCTTATTCCTTACAATGGTGCCAGATTCATCCAATTTGTTTCTGTATACCCATTTAGTTCCAATTATGTTTGCATGAGTAGGCCTTTCCACTAGTGTCCAAACTTGATTTCTTTCAAATTCATTTAATTCTCTTGCATAGCAATTATCCAATCTGGATCGGATATTTCTTCTTCAACAACTTTAGGCTCCATTTGAGATAGAAAACAAGTAAACATTGCTTCCAATTGTCTTCTAGTCCTTACACCTTGATGTATGTTACCAATTACTTGTTCAGTAGGGTGACCCTTCAACAATTGTAAATCATGATTTGTTTGATTGACAGGATCTTCATCTTTAGTAGGCTCTGCTGTTGCTTAAGTAGGGGTTCAAGAGATCCTGAAGCGCGCTTGGTTGTTGCATCGATGAGTGTTACCAGCAGGTTCTTCAGCAGGGGTAGAGTCAGAAATTTTTAAGTCATTTATTCTTTCCAAAACATCAACACACTCTGGATCAGTGACTTGGAGATTTTCAGCATGTTCTGAAACTTCATCTTCCATTCCAGTGAACTTTGGTTCATCAAATACAACATGTATTGATTCTTCATGTTTCAATATCCTTTTATTCAGTACCCTGAATGGCTTGCTGATAGAAGAATGTCCTAATTTGATTTTGGTTGGAATGTCTTCAATTGCTCCTTATGATTCAAAATAAAACATTTGCTTCCAAATGGATGGAAATAAGATATATTTGGTTTTCTTCCATTCCATATCTCATAAGGTGTCTTTTGTTCGGTGTAGTGCCCGAAAGACAATTTTTGTAATTGTTTTTGACAGGATTTATAATTCATCTTAATATTTGCATTTATGCTTATATTAATATATTGCTGAAAACCCTAAGTATATCGGTATGTAATCACATAACTCAGTGTATGGCATACACACGAGAATTGAGTTAGTGATGATATGCTTAAAACTAGTTAGTCCATGGTGAATTTAATCAGAGTATGGGCCTCATGATTAATATACCAATAATGCGCCCAGAACACTTAATGGTGTGACCGTCTTATACGGACCGTCGGTATAGGGTACCTAGTGGGGCATTTATATATGATGTCTATCGATTTGATTTGAATTCTCGATATAATTCCATGATCGAGAAATCTTATCGAATCCCAAGATGATCATATGTGGATTAATATCAATCCTGATGTGATCACAGTCTACTGCTTGGTTCAAAGAAGGGTTTGATGTGTTAGTTAAGGATCACTTGGATACATGTGATCTGAACACTTCTCGTTGGCTCTATTCTAGAATGAGTGAGTAGTCTGTGACTTCACAGATATAGAATCCATTCCTTCCTGCGGGAAGTAGACATACAGTTCCCTTATTTGTTCATCCTAGAAACTGATCGATGGGCCCAATTCATATTATATTAGTTATGAACTAATTGATCACTAGGTGGTTAATGGTAAATAAGGATAAGATGTTTTGAGAAGGATTTACAGAAATATCCCGAATCAAAACGAACAGTCTATGAAGGATTTATCCGTATGTAATGATTATATTAATGGATGCTTATCGACGCAGTGATTAGAGTGTAAGTATATATCTATAATGGATAGAGTTCAGTTTCGGGTTTATGGTGGCGTAATCCCGGAATTAATAGATTGAATAAGAATTGTTCTGTTTGATGAATAATTTTATATAATTTATTGTAACTACTGGTTATAGGTCTATGGTCCCTGATGTGGCTCCTAACATGCATATGTTTCTTGACGTTAGGCCTCAATAATAAATAAGTAGTTGGACTATTTAATTGATGTGCGAATAATTATTTAGTGGGCTAAATAATTAAATACATGGAAAAGACATTTTTCATGGACTCGGCCCATAATTGAGTGTGGCGTGTGAAACCCTAATTTTAGGGTGGATAGGCGTGTTTTTGTACATGTTGTAATTAGAGAGAAATTAGTTTTCTTGGATAATTACATGTCATGTGAATAATTGTTTATTTGTTAAATAATTAATCGGGAGATATTAGATATTATCTATTATATATCTAAATTAGTTTTAGAATATATTAGATTTATCTTATATTTAATAAAGGATTATTATGATTAATTATTTAATTAATTATTAAATCCTTGGAGGTCAAGGATTTCTCTCCTATATAAAGAGAGTTCTCCTAAGCCTTTTAAAGACACATAATACGCATACATACACACAAAATAAGCTAAGGAATTCGGCCAAAGCTTAGGGTTTGAGTTGGGAAAATCTTTGGGATTTTCCGGGTAGCAAATCAAGGAGGTCAAGCATCAAGAATCGGCTTCCACCGGTTGTTGCTTGGAGATACACATCGGAAGACTATGGCTTCTCGATTCTCGAATCTTGTCTTATTCTTTGGATCTCGGCTTATCTTTTGATTGGTAAGTAGATCTAACCTTCTTGTAGGTAGATCTTAAATTATGTGCTTTAATGTTATATTGATCGTGATCCTTGTTATTCCGCTGCATAATCGGGCGGATCTCGATCCGTCCGGCGATATTACATCCAACATCTTCAGTAGCTTCTTGTTCACTGAGGTCCTATTTTGTGTATAGCATGATGTATTGATTGCTTGAGCCTAATATCTTTCAGGTAATAATACTTCACAAATCATAGTCCTTCCTGCTTCTTTCAAGGTTATGTTTCTTCTCTCAGCAACCCCATTTTGCTGAGGTGTACCAGCAGCAGCTAATTGATGCAGGACACCATTTTGTTCATAATATTCTCTTATGTCTTTATTGAGAAACTCAGTATCATTGTCTGATCTGATCTTCACTACTGTCAAACTTTTCTCATTTTGCAATCTCTTCAAAAGTTCAGGAATCTTTTGAAGTGTTTCACTTTTCTTGTTCATGAATACTACCCAAGTGTATCTTGAATAATCATCCATAACTACCAGAGTATACTTCTTCCCTATTACACTTGTTGGTGTTACTGGTCCAAATAAATCCATGTGCATCAGCTCCAAAACTCTTTTTGTTGATTGCTTAGTCTTTGACTTGAAGCTTGACTTGGTTTGTTTACCTTGCTTACATGCATCACATATGGCATCCTTTTTGAATATGATCTCAGGTAAACCAATCCCTAACTTCTTTTTCACCAACTGATTGATATCACAAAGTTAAGATGATTCAACTTCTTATGCCACAACCAATTCAGTTCTGACTTGGTATGCACAATCAGACAGGTTTCTGGAACAGCAGTAGACCAATCTACCACATACATGTTTTGTTGTCTTCTACCAGCCAACACAACTTGTTCACCTCTTTCACTAATGACAACACAGTAGCCTTTGTCAAAAGTGACCTTGTAACCCATAAGATAATACATTGAATAAATATGATGAATTATAATCAAAACATAAATTTTATTTCCAACAAGCGGGCTGAGCGCCATAGAACCTTGACCAGCCCGAATATCTCCAGCGACGGGCTCAACAACAACTAATTGACTTGGGGTCCTCTCAAGAAACCCTATAACACCCTCTTCAACCGGAGATCAGGCTCCGAGATCAAACCAGTAGGACCAGCGGAAGTACCTTCATCATCTCGCCTCGCCCTCTTCAGCGGGGCTATGTTTGGATCGGTTTCCTCAGAACTCTCCAACTCAATTGCTACCCTAGCTTAGGAAGCACAAGGACTCGGTTCACAGATTTGAACGTTGTCATCTCGCCCCATGGGGGTAGCACATTGAGCAACTCTTACCTTTCTCCCACTTTGGGGAGCAACAGGAACATTGGGACCCCGTGCAACAGCCAGGGGTGGGATGGTAGCAGATGGACCTTAGGCCACCATTGGGGGAATCAGTTCTCCCCGGCGGACCGATAAAATATGTTCTCTCGCAAGCCTCTGCTCGCGAGCAATGATTGAGGTCAAGTTAAATTATTAACTCGATGCCTAAATAACCACTAGCAAGTGAACTAGGTTCAATCGCAGTATAGCTAAATAGAGTCGAGGTCGATCCCACAGAGAATCAATTTGTGGATCCTACTTAAATAGTCAACCTATTTATTTCGCTTGACAAGGACGGTCTATGACCAACATAGGATACGAGAAAAGAAAGACACACTCAAACAAATAACACGTAAACAAATAACGTAATTAACTGCCCAATTATAACCGTAATCATTTGGATCTAGACAATTTATATAACAACCAGACTTATCAACTATTAATCCGTTCATATCTGTTTATATTGGCTACGGGAGTCATCCTCTAAAACTTGACGTAGCACCGGTAGGTCACTAGATCACTGTGATATTGTTACGTGACTTCGCCTTTTAAGTGCCTCCATCTCATATAACTCACACGCTTACGACTCTAAGGACGCCGATATTAACCGTACACCTCGTCTAGGCAACATTCCTATGGTTAGGCGTACTTCCCAAACGATCACTCAAACTTTCGTCCAACTAACAAGTACCAAGTTATGATCTCATGCAAGTTTACGATCTACGTATAAACAAGGTGCGCGCAATTCCCTAATATAAACCTACCTAGATAACATTTGAACGTCCGTGAAGATCAATTCATAAGCCCACCTAAGAGTTTTATATCGGTATTTCCTTTTACACGTTTTAATTAAATTAAGCGAGTAACGTAGCCATAGCCATACCTCACCGAGATAATGATTCAATTAAGCTAACCTAATCATAAAGACGTGACTGATTAACGGATAAAATAGGGTAAGAGGCTCTCGGTCGACCGAATGCATAGGCTCGGTCGACCGAGTGACACCACTCAGTCACCCGAGTGCTCTGCTCCCCAGATTACACCCCTGAATATATTTCTCAGCGTTTCTCATACAAATCGGATTAAATAGTGATTCATCAGGCAATCATATAAACTAATCTAAATACACGTAATCAAACACGTAGATTCATCCATAGATGTTAGGAAGAGGACGTAGGGTATGAGATCCTCAAAGACAAGGCATCAACACCTCTCTAACGTCATAGTCTAGATCTACATCATCTAGCTATGAATAACTACTCAAACAATTAAAGCATAATTGGGAAATTAATTACTAAAGAAAAACAAGAAGAGAAACTAGGGCTTACATTATTGTGCCCCCAGCTCTTCCACACTCCTAAAGAATCCTTATTTGCTTATATGTATATATGAATGAATTGGAATTGGTGTGTGTTAAAAAAAATACAAAGGACTTGTGTTTATATAGAGCTATAGCCGACTTAAGAAGACCGACTTAAATGTGGAAAACACTAAACCCTAACCGCCTCAAACAATGTGCCGGACTTCTGCTGGACTTCAGGCCCACTCGGTCGACCGAATGCAAAGGCTCGGTCGACCGAGCCTTGTATCTTTTTGGGCTTCCTTTTTGTTCCGTCTTGGGCTTTCCTCCTTTTATGCCTTGGGCTTCCTGAACTTGTCTGCAATCCATTAAAGCTTCTCCGAAGTCCACCCTTGCACTCCCAAATGAGTTACTACAAATATAGCATTAAATACGATCTGTAACATCAAATAATATAATAAAACCTCTAAATACATAATAACGAATCGTATGCGCTCGGCATATGCAAATTAAGCATATTACGACTTATTATTACTCTACTATAGCTCTTTCAAACTAGAATCGGGGATAAAGATTATAGAATAACGGGCACAAAATGACCGTTATCAACTACCCCCCACTTAGCCTTTGATCGTCCCGATCAAAATATCAATAAGTCATTCCTCATACAAACATTTTCCAATGGTCACATTATACTAACACAAGAAACTCGAATCAACTCATACCATTTATGCTCATAAGATATTCATTATTCACTATTCGTTTTGAATCGAAGTGATGTGTGCATGTGCATTAGTTTTTATACAATCGTGGCAAGATCAGAGTTTATGCCGACTTCGTAGTCTTAACCTACCAACTTCAGTATTCCCACTTCTTAAGCCTTTTAATTGTTGAAGCACTAGAATAATAAGCAAGAGCGTATCTAACGGGTTTTGGACTTGGAGACCGAGAAAAATACTCAAAGCCTCTATAGAAGTAAAAAAATTTCAATTCTGCATATTTTTTCAAATACTACTAATCTCAAGGGAGAAAACTTTTTCGTATCCCCCTATCTTAGATCAAACATAGCATCGAATATTACCACAAGCGCAAGTCTACTTTGGTAATGTTACTACAAGCCCAGTGTTTAACGTTTTGTTAAAACACAGGTACGTCTCAAGCTTATTACTCAACTTTTGGGGCTAAAATTTTAGGAACACATCAGATGATAAATTTGACACTAGGTAAGCATAACCAATTATCTATGCAATGTACACATAATTTTTTCATTTTTATAATAAGCGTAGTACAACTCGATCATTTATCGAATAATTGAATAATAAACAACTACTCGCAACGGAAAGTATGAATATCATTAAGTTTACTAATCAATAAATCGCAGAAGTATAAAGTGATCACGTACTCATGAAATATGGTTTATTTCTTATTAAATACAATATTCGGGACTCACAAAAGTAAATGTGATTCTAAGTTTAAAAGTTTAAATTTTACTCATTTATTATATTATTTGATATATATATATATAGATCCTTATTCGAGCATGCTAAGTGACTCGTACCCCCCACTTAAACCATGCATTGTCCTCAATGTATAAAAATCGGAAAAAGAAAACAAAACTAAGAAAAGGAACTTAGCTCTGGATAAGCGTGGAAGTTAAACAAGTCTTGAGAATTCGGCAAAGTCTAACGGGCACAGGCATTGGCCGCTAGCAAGGCAGAAGAATAATCGCCGCAACATACATCTTAAACAAAGCTCGAAACTCGTTACAGGATTAGTACAAATAGTAATAATCAGAAAAAAGGGACCGTAAAAGAGATAACAAATTCCTTAAACATTTCCAAGCCCATAAATTCATGATTACTTGTCCATATATTTCTGCAAGTCCAAAACATTACATGAGTTCGAATTTAGGAAATAGTGAAACCTACTCTATATAACACGACATACTAGTAGAAACAAGTCAAAATAAAAACGCGTTAATCATAGGAAATGCAAATACGGAAATACAAATGCTTAATCCCAAAATCCTGGAGCATTGGGATCATAAGGCCCATAATTAGGATTGATCGGTGCTAGTTGCAAATTGTTCGGGCCGGCTTCGTCAGCATCGTCCTCGGGCTCCCCTGCTTGTTCTTGATTGTGGCCGTGAACGATAGGTGGTGCGATAGAAATTAAAGATAAAATAGGCATTGGCCCCACATAGGAATCGGTGCCTAACACTGGGCACTCGGCTCCCTCACAGAATGTAGTAATCAGCGAGCCAAAAGGTAAGGTATGCCGAGGCTTGAGAGCATCATCTGTCATTTCCTTGCGTATCAATGCCCCCACGTTCACGGGCCATCCCATGTATAACCAATAAAGCAGAGTGGCATGGGCATAATAGACCGTAGATACATGCTTGGCCGGAAAGAGATTAGAACGGATAAGCCGATGAAGGCATTTATCCTCCCATCTCCTGAAATCGGGTTCCGCAAATGTGCGGGCAACCTCTCCTATAGTCCAATTTACCCTTAGATAGCCACCAACTTCCTCCAACCAAGCGTCGGACCCGTCAAATGTTACCATATACTCTGGCCCGTCCTCCGGGATATCCAGACCAAAATAAGCATTAAATGTTCCCGGAGAAATTACAATCGGTCGTCCACGAATGGTAACAATATTGGTATCGGGGTGTACGCGTAAATAAGCATAAAATTCCCTTACCCAATTGACGTTGACTCGGCCGGGGGGCGCTACGACATCTCGCCACTGATAACGTTCCACCAATTCCAAAAGCTCATCTCCACAATTATTCAAATCCAGTCCTCGAGCTCGATGAACAGGGGCATTCGAGAAATTATTAATGAATGAAGCATATACCTCCCGACTCGCGAATTGTGGTACCCCATTGATTAATGGTATGTCCCCTTCAACTGCCACAAATTGGGCGGCTCTGCGTCTCCTTGGTGGCATTCTGACAGACAAACAGCACAGCAACGGACGGTAGCAGCAAGGTGGCTCTCGGTCGACCGAGAGTAATCACTCGGTTGACCGAGTGCTGAATTCGATCTGGACTGGTGGCAGATCAAGTGTTTCTGGCTCTGTATCTGCCCTTTGACTGAGTTGGCCGATCATAAAAAACTTCGATAGCTCTTTTGCGATTAAAAAAAAAATTGAAAAGTGAGTGAAATGGTGTAATGGATGAAGATTTTCAAAATATTCCCATTTTATTTCTACAAGGATTTGGGGGAGAAGGTAGATGGAGAAGAGGATGAATGGGTTAAATAGAAAAATAGGAAATTGAAAGTGGAATGTGATTGGTGGATAAGAATGGTTGGGGATTGATGAGATGTAAAGGTGGAATTTGAAAGTTTAAATTGAAAGAATAAATAAATTGGGAAGAGGGAAAGGTGTATGGGGATATGTAGAAATAAATGGTGTTGACCATTTAATTTTGACACACCGGAAATTAACTACAACACATAACCATGTCATAACTGTTATGTCACTTTTTCAATTCCTATCGCAAAATTATCCCAACCGACAAGTTGTCCCAAGCACAAAAACAATCTCATTTTTTTTACAAATAAAAACAATCTAGCCTACAGCATTTAAAAGAACACATTTCTATTTCCTTAATCAACATTTTTTTACAAAGACTTGGTCATTACACCCTACTTCACGTAAAAACGATTCGAATAAAAAAAAGATTTTTGCACATCCTTAACTTAGCAGTCGTCGGAACACGGCAAAAAAAAAAAAAAACTCCTTATAGTTTCACGCTACTTTTATTTAAAAGAAAAAAAATGAAATAAAATGATAAAATAGAAATAGTTCTACAGTTTAAGTCGGTAGCTCGACTCTCCAAAAATCATCACCTTCTACGAACTGCTCTTGGCTTGCCAGGTTTTCACCCGGTTAGCCTTGACCGAAAATGTCTTGCTGTCCTTTTGCACGAGTGCCTTTCCGCGAGATGTGAGTCCAACGAAAAGACAGTCGAACTGTCCATCCAAGCAAGCTCCAACTTTCGTGATTGTCTCAGAACTAGATGAGCTCTCTTTAGCGCGAACTCTACGGGTTCGTTTCTTTGCTTGCTTCCTTCTATCCTTGGGTCTAGAGAAAGGCAGGCCTTCAGGATTATGATTTTCTAGAACAGGGGCAGACTCGACAACTTTCTCACGACTCAGAACTGTAAGGGGCTCATCTCTTTCTTCTATCTTGTCATCAACACTTTTTTCTAGGTCCGGAGTCAAATCTGGTTTCGAATTACCACCTCCTATAACATTCACGCTCACCGTAATAGGGAAATCTGGATTCCTCGTCCCATAGGTCTCAGAACCCATAGCATCGAAAAATGTAATCTCACGCCTGGACATACGAATTAGGGCTCTAGAAGTATTGATAAAGGCTCTCCCTAAAATGATAGGGCAGTGAGGGTGCTCATCTATATCCATAATAACTATATCAATCTTAAACCTGAGCTGTCCTATGCCAATGATCATATTATTCATATTTCCAGACATGATCGTTCTGGTCCTATCCGCAAACCTAACTTGTAATAGAGTATTTGTGGGGTAAGGATTAGATTTCTCTCACAAAAACTCTTCGGGAAAATGTTCAGACTCGAGCCAGAATCTATCAAAGCCAACCCTAGGCATGTTCTTTCTAAGGTAACCTCTACCATAAATGCTCCTGGGTCATCTAGTTTCGGCATCAACCAAGCTTCATTCTCAATATGCGCTGCATCTCTGGGACAGACGACTATAGGGCGATTTAGGTCTATGCTAACCTCAGAATCAGATTCTATATCTGACATGTGATGCATGTAGTCATATATCTCGAGTCCGAATCAAGAAATCTCTTCAGGATTTAACTTGGACATACCTCTGTATATGTAAGCTTCTTTAGACTCTTTTGTCTTCTTAGCTTGTTGAATTCTTGCCTTCATCTTCGCTATTCTCTCCTTGAGTTTAGGTGTCAACGGTTTTCTTGGTGTGGTTTTGGTTCTCAGCACCAAGACTTCTTCTCCTCGAACCTCAGAAGACTGATGTGATGACATTTTGCTAAACAGTTCGCTTGAGTTGATTTCTGATTAGCTGCATCATAAGAAAAACAACAAACGGTCATTGAACTAACAGGCAGTATGATTACTCATACTGCTGCTAGGCTTATAACCTACTACTGAGAAAAAACAGAATCTCAGGGGGAAGACAGCTGTCAGAAAATAGAAAAATGCGCTCGGTCGACCGAGTGATAATGTTCGGTCGACCGAACATACAGAGTAAGAAAAAAATTATTATTATTTTATTATTATTATTATTTTTATATTTTTTTAAAGTTTATTTAAAGAAAACAGATAAACGAAATAATTAAGCAGATTGTTTAAGCAATTGGACCATTGATTCCCCAGCAACGGCGCCAAAAACTTGATTGAGGTCAAGTTAAATTATTAACTCGATGCCTAAATAACCACTAGCAAGTGAACTAGGTTCAATCGCAGTATAGCTAAATAGAGTCGAGGTCGATCCCACAGAGAATCAATTTGTGGATCCTATTTAAATAGTCAACCTATTTATTTCGCTTGACAAGGACGGTCTATGACCAACATAGGATACGAGAAAAGAAAGACACACTCAAACAAATAACACGTAAACAAATAACGTAATTAACTGCCCAATTATATCCGTAATCATTTGGATCTAGACAATTTATATAACAACCAGAGTTATCAACTATTAATCCGTTCATATACATTTTATATTGGCTACGGAGTCATCCTCTAAAACTTGACGTAGCAACCGGTAGGTCACTAGATCATTGTGATATTGTTACGTGACTTCGCGCTTTTAATTGCCTCCATCTCATATAACTCACACGCTACGACTCTAAGGGCGCCGATATTAACCGTACACCTCGCTCAGAGCAACATTCCTATGGTTAGGCGTACTTCCCAAACGATCACTCAAACTTTCGTCCAACTAACAAGTACCAAGTTATGATCTCATGCTAGTTTGCGATCTACGTATAAACAAGGTGCGCGCAATTCCCTAATATAAACCTACCTAGATAACGCTGAACGTCCGTGAAGATCAATTCATAAGCCCACCCAAGAGTTTTATATCGGTATTTCCTTTTTACACGTTTTAATTAAATTAAGCGAGTAACGTAGCCATAGACATACCTACTGAGATAACAGATTCAATTAAGCTAACCTAATCATAAAGACGTGACTGATTAACGGATAAAATAGGGTAAGAGGCTCTCGGTCGACCGAATGCATAGGCTCGGTCAACCGAGTGACACCACTCAGTCACCCGAGTGCTCTGCTCCCCAGATTACACCCCTGAATATATTTCTCAGCGTTTCTCATACAAATCGGATTAAATAGTGATTCATCAGGCAATCATATAAACTAATCTAAATACACGTAATCAAACACGTAGATTCATCCATAGATGTTAGGAAGAGGACGTAGGGTATGAGATCCTCATAGACAAGGCATCAACACCTCCCTAACGTCATAGCCTAGATCTACATCATCTAGCTATGAATAACTACTCAAACAATTAAAGCATGATTGGGAAATTAATTACTAAAGAAAAACAAGAAGAGAAACTAGGGCTTACATTATTGCGCCCCCAGCTCTTCCACACTCCTAAAGAATCCTTATTTGCTTATATGTATATATGAATGAATTGGTATTGGTGTGTGTTAAAAAAAATACAAAGGACTTGTGTTTATATAGAGCTATAGCCGACTTAAGAAGACCGACTTAAATGTGGAAAACACTAAACCCTAACCGCCTCAAACAATGTGCCGGACTTGTCTTGGGCTTTCCTCCTTTTATGCCTTGGGCTTCTGAACTTGTCTACAATCCATTAAAGCTTCTCCGAAGTCCACCCTTGCACTCCCAAATGAGTTACTACAAATATAGCATTAAATACAGTCTGTAACATCAAATAATATAATAAAACCTTTAAATACATAATAACGAATCGTAACGCTCATCATATGCAAATTAAGCGTATTACGACTTATTATTACTCTACTATAGCTCTTTCAAACTAGAATCGGGGATAAAGATTATAGAATAACGGGCACAAAATGACCGTTATCAAGCACGCCTTCTCTTCTCGGCATGAAGTCTGGTAGGATCCATGTTTTCTACACGAAGGACGAATCAGTCAGTCCGCAATATTCAAGAAAATGAAAGCAATAAACTCTAACGCTATGAACATGTCAATCATACAGAGAAATATCAATAAGGTTTCAATGAACGAGGAAAAAGCAAAAACAACAATATGATTACCGGGATTAGGTCCACATCGACATTGATACCCTACATAAAATATACAATCAGTTGGGAACAAGCCCTCATGACAGGACATACACCAACCGGGATCAGATAAAATCGGGGTGACCTCCACTAAAGGCTGCACATGCTCTAACCGGGGGCCTGCAATCCCGGCTATGGTGTTATAATGCTCCCCTGCACCAAGTATCCACCAGTTGAATGTACGGGCTTGGGTCTGATTCACTGTGTCCTAGCCAAGGAGCCTGTCCACCTCGGATACAAAAGGAAGATCCCTCTCCAGTAACTAATAAACTTTCTTCAACCTCAAAAGATCAGATAATTTGGCCGAATTTAATACGCGCCTCCTGAATGGCCATCCAACTCGAGATTCGACAAGTAAACATCGATGGCTCCATTGGTTTACATTGGAGGACGTCTTGTAAAACAACTTCATCTTGTTCTTCAAAGATTGACCCCTCACTTTAACTTGCCTAGTTTCCTCCTGGACAGAGACAGTGAAGTAATAACCGAAGGCAGTAAGGGTCGGCTTGAAACCCATAACACGGTTCAAAGCTATGAACGTGGATATAACCCGCACAACTCCCAAAGCAAAATTAGAGGGCATGGCCTCCACCGCCTCTAGGAATTGAACAAAGAATGGGTCGAAAAGAGGTCGGAAACCACTCAGCATGGAATCAAAATGGATCAGTATAAGATCTTGGGCTTCTCGATAATCGACCCGGGACGCATCTTCCTCAAAGTAATGGAATCGATAATCAAGGCTAAAATTGAGCGGCTGTAGAAGGATCTCGGCAACGGGTCGAGGATCTTCTTTCCTCATGGCCCACCGATCCACAACACTCCTATCAAATTCTCTCCACTGGGCATCCTTCTAGCTCAGTAAGAAAACTAATGGTCTATCATCTTGTTCAACTATAATGCCATTTTCCGCCACTTCTTGAACAGCGGGCTCCTCATGGACCACGGAGCCATTAGAGCACACTTCGTCGCCTCGGTTATCCGACATTGCCTGAAAAAGAGAGTGAGGTGGATAGTCAATCACTCAAACTCAAAGGACAAGCCGTGATGAATAATTCCAATCATCTCGACACCTTGCTCCCCTACCGCAAACAGAATGGGAACCCTAACACTAATCCAACCGGTAAAGTAAGTTCAATCTCCGGAGAAGAAAGTGCCATACCAACAGGCACTCAAGTTCTTCTGACCAAGAAACGGCAACGAAAGTAGTGAAATCAACAACAAGTAAGAGTGCTCAGATATCTATCTCAATGCACAAACAAAGGCAAAGAATGAGATATACACCAGACATTCAAAGAGAACGACTTATGCGATCAAGCAACAACAAACTATGAAGGTACGAACGTTCAACCTATTGAGAACAATATTCAAGAACGTTCATCACCAATATTATGAGAAATCAAGCATAGACAAGCCTTCAAATCGGCCAAAGCATGTTGTGAGTACGAAATAAAGGCAAAAATAGGGGATCTACCACAGAAAATACGGGAGGAGCAAGAAAAAGCTGAGAGATCGGTATGAAAGCCTTGCCAGAAACTTCTTCTAGTCACCGGAATCTTCAAGAGCTCACCGGAATTCTTTGCCTACATAATCCTCAGGGTCACGAAAGTGTTGGAATGAAGGAGACCCTCTCCTTTTATAGGCACAAAGTGACGTTTTGATTGGCGCGTCAAGGACAGTTGATATTTTGAAATTCAAAATTCAAAATTTGAAACAATAATGATGGCGCTGTTTTGGGGTTCAAAACAATAATGGCAGCAATTATCGAAACACGCCATTACCTGGGGAATGTGGATCAATAATTGGCCGTTACTCTGGACGTGGACAATTAAAACAAGTCCGGACTCCGAGATCAAGGTCAGCTCGTATTTTTAAGATTCAACTCTCTCTTAAACTTAGAGCCTATGTTGCACCGACACCGACACGGACACGGCGCACGACACGACACGGACACGGCGACACGGCAACTTTCAAAAAATATAGGACAATTTACGCTTGGGGACACGTAGTATATATATATATATATATATATATATATATATATATATATATATAAATTTATATATATATAAAATATATATATATATATATATATATATATATATATATATATATATATATATATATATATATATATATATATACACAAAAAAATATATAAAAATACAAAAATACAAAATATATATATATATACACACAAAAAAATATATAAAAATACAAAAAAATACAAAAATACAAAAAAATATAAAAAAATATAAATAGCCGTGTCGGGAAGCGTGTCCCCGTGTCGGGGCGTGTCCCTCCGTGTCGCTCTGTGTCCTTGACGTGTCCTGGCGTGTCGGGGCGTGTCCTGGCGTGTCGGTTTTAAAATTTAATTTAACATTATTTTAAATCAACCGACACGTGTCCGACACCGTGTCGGCGCGTGTCGGACGCGTGTCGTGTCGGAAACGTGTCGGATACGGCGCACGTTACCCATATTGGAGTGTCGGTGCAACATAGCTTAGAGCTAATCAGCTCGTCGCCTTCCAGAATGACATGCAATTTAGCCCGCTTCAGCATGATCTCACATGGTCTTTCACGTTCCTGCATGACCATTCGAGATCATCCGCTTCAGCCCGGCATCCCACAGCCAGTCGCGTTCGTGCCGTAAAATGCTGTAAAGACCGATCGCTCACTAGTTCGGCATCAAACTAAGCTCGCAAGCCCCAGCTCTAAGCGAGCTGACCGCGGTACAGTAGTCCAAGAGGTAAATGGTAAATCAAGCCGCCGACAACTTTACTCCATGTCTTCCATTTTTGGAATGGAGAGCTCAATGAGTAGGGGGCCATTGATATGCCAAGCCCGTCAAAGAGCCCACAGATTCAAGTTGGGCCTCTAAGCAGGCCCTACATAGAATAGGTCCCTGGTCCAATCAGCTCGCAGCCATGTAAGCCGAGCTGGGTCAGGCCTAACCCAGCCTGCTTCACACCATTACAATATTTATCATTGGTCATGCAAAGGGCATCGGGATCAAAGCCTTCATACGCCATCTACTAGGCGATGCAAAGGGCATCGGGCTCGCACCGGGGCCCAAGTCGACCGCCCCTCAGCTCGTAGCCCACACAACTAGGCAGCAAACTCACAGGTTACAGGCAAAGAGTCCACAGCGACCGAGATGCATACCAGCTCGCATACCAGAAGCTCAACCCGCATTATTGTATTTTATTTTACTTACTAGTTGCGTGTACTCTTTTAGATCTCCATGTAACCACCGACTATGTAAGCACTATAAAATATGGCACCTTAAACCCTAACACGGGGACGGATAATAGAGAAAGCATGCGAAGCCCGATCGATTTGTCGGATGTCTTGGTGTTCTTGAGTGTTCTTCTTATCTTCATATATTTCTTGAGAAAAACACCATGTGTTGGTCCCTTGGAAAGGCTAACACAAGTTTAGAGAGGGGTGAATAAACTTGTCACCAAAAGCTCACCCAAAAACTAAATCTAATTCCAGATTGAGTTCAACTGAAACTTGTGCGGTGTTAAGCTAACTTAACTAAGTATAAGTCAAAATTGACTTAACCTTAGTCGAGTTAACCGGCAGCGGATTAATTAAGCCTTTTTAAAATAGTGTTATCAATTTGGGTGCTGACTCAGTTCTGTGTATGCTAAATGTATGTACTAGATGAATAAAACGATAATGTAGTAAATAAATAAATAGTAGTATGTAAATGCGTAAGGTAAATGAAACAATATTTATAGAGGTTCCAGGTGGTGTAATCCTATCAGTCCTCTCTTCCCCTGTGATGCGAAGGAAAATTCCACTAGAACTTCTTTGAAGTGGCCCGGTTACAAAAAGTTATAAACTGATAGTCCTTGAGTACTCCCTAGCTTCACTATCTAAACACTTATAGAACAGGTAGAATGGCTGCTCTTCAATTGTTTGAACACACTGGTCCTTGGAGGGTTGTCTTGCCTCTTCACCAGCTCATCACAGACACAGTCTTCCTGACTGCACTCAACTATCCTTCACACCTTCTTGGTGTTTCACAGTCTTAAACCTTTGATAAAATCAAAGTTGGGACTTGAATCAATAACTATGATTCAATTGTTATTAGAGCTTTCTTCTCTAGATATAACAAATAAGTACGGATCTGTTTTCCTCAAATGATTGATCTTTATCTTTCTTTGAAATCTTATGAACACTTGAAGAAATCTTGATCTTTCAATGAAATGCTTAGCAAGTTCTTTTTGATTTGTTTTCCCCCTTAATTTGATCTTTCTTGACTAGATTTATGACGATACAGGGTTTCACCCCTCCACGTGTCGTCTTTCCAGTTGGTTTCCATGATACAGGTAAGAGTCAAGGTCTGCATGTCGATGCCCAGACTCGAGCGTACGATAGTTGATGTACAAGCAGTATAGGACGAAGGTCCCATCTCGACCACCGAGAGTCGGTGAGGTCGGCGTGGAGGACAGAGTCTGCACCAACTATGAATGCCCATTATCTGCGTGGTAACTTGGGCAAAAGGCAAGGCCCATTAAGGTTAAATGTGACAATTGCCTAAACCGACCTAATATTAGGGTTAGGGCATGCATTATCACTATAAATACCATGTTCCAGGAACTACGAAGGCTTGATTCCTGCACAATTACAGGATACGTAGGCAATCTAAGACAAGCTCTTAGACTCAGCTGAAAATACCAAAATCTACAGGTAGTTCTTAAGGCATTAGGGTCTTGGGTATTCATTATTAGGTTCATTCAGGCCCGGATTAATTAGGTGACACAATTTTTCATTGTCATTGGCGCTAGAAGGAGGGTCTAGCTACAATTGAATATGCCAAGATCATGATGCCTCCCAAGGATAAGACCGCCAAGAAAACCACTTCCAAAACCACAGATCAACAGTATTCACAGATTAACGAGCATATGGATCTGGATCCACAAGGAACAAAGGATCCGGTGCTGGTTCCTATCCACGAAGATCCCCAGAAGGAGAAGCAAGGCCTTGCACCGGAACATCAAGTTATTATGGATCAACTGGCAGCGGCTGATCGCGAATTGATGTCCAGAATTATAGAGGAGGCGTTCATGGCATAGAAACATGTAGACGGCGGCAAGAAGTGATGTGAATCAGGATCCATCATATATCTCACTTTTAAGTATTCTTATATTATTATCTAAGTATTAATATAATATATTAATAATATAATATATTAATAATAAAATAAGGCTGATTTTGAGGATAGTATTATCATACTATAATATATATTATGATGCAAAATTACTTAAAAAAATCTGACATATATTTGGCTGAAAATCAAGAGGCTTGACTCGATGAATAATTTGGTCCTACAACATTTTGAAGACTTGGAGACCAAGTGTTCGTCACATTTTGAAGTTTTGAAGACCGTCATTTAATTGACGGAATATCGGATTAATTAAGTAATTATTAAATAAATGCACTATGTTACTATACCATAATATATGTAACATTTTAAGTGGATAAATCAAGGGTGGTGCCATTTTGAGATTACCATGAAGAAAATAGGTGCAATGTATCCTAGTCATCAAAAATATCAAAAGTCTTACTTGGAAACTACAAGGTTGCATAGAAGACATGGAAGGACTTTCTTGGAGCATGTAGGGGGCCGAAATTTGAAGTGTTTTTCTAGTATGTATCTAGCATCCTAAAATGTATTATTGTAGCCTATAAATAGCCTACTACTTGTAAACATGTAATTCAACATTGGTTCAATATAAATTTTATATTTTCTACACTTGGATTAGTGTGTTGAATTCTCTGGATAGAGGTTCTAAATCAGGATTATCAAGGGCCTAAGCAACCCTTGTGGGTGTCTTATTCCAAGGTGCCTTCACACAGGTTGTGATTGTGTCGCGGAGCTTATTGATTCCAAGGTGCTTTCACACAGGTTGTGATTGTGTCGAGGAGCTTATTGATTCCAAGGTGCCTCCACACTGGTTGTGGTTGTGTCAAGGACCTATTCCAAATACCTCAAATCCACGATCCTAAGTAATACATTCGATTTGAAGCCTTCCTCTGGGCGGTTTCGCATCAGTTGGTGTCAGAGAACAGCGGATTGACGGTATTATATCCCTTTATATTTTCTCAAAAAAAAAACTTTGAACAAAAGAATGGCTGGACATAATGAAGATGTGCAAAGGATCAATGAGAATATTACAATGTTTGCAAGGATGATGGCGGCATTGTTCATCCATTTCTTTGTGTTGGATGACGGTTTCTATGTTGGCATTATTCTGTGTGTATGGCCAACCTTCATATTCGACCCTGGTGGATTCGAGGACGAATCCTTTCGAAGAGGGAGAGTATGATGTGAATCAGGATCCATCATATATCTCACTTTTAAGTATTCTTATATTATTATCTAAGTATTAATATAATATATTAATAATAAAATAAGGCTGATTTTGAGGATAGTATTATCATACTATAATATATATTATGATGCAATATTACTTAAAAAAATCTGACATATATTTGGCTGAAAATCAAGAGGCTTGACTCGATGAATAATTTGGTCCTACAACATTTTGAAGACTTGGAGACCAAGTGTTCGTCACATTTTGAAGTTTTGAAGACCGTCATTTAATGGACGGAATATCGGATTAATTAAGTAATTATTAAATAAATGCACTATGTTACTATACCATCATATATGTAACATTTTAAGTGGATAAATAAAGGGTGGCGCCATTTTGAGATTACCATGAAGAAAATAGGTGCAATGTATCCTAGTCATCAAAAATATCAAAAGTCTTACTTGGAAACTACAAGGTTGCATAGAAGATATGGAAGGACTTTCTTGGAGCATGTAGGGGGCCGAAATTTGAAGTGTTTTTCTAGTATGTATCTAGCGTCCTAAAATGTATTATTGTAGCCTATAAATAGCCTACTACTTGTAAACTTGTAATTCAACATTGGTTCAATATAAATTTTATATTTTCTACACTTGGATTAGTGTGTTGAATTCTCTGGATAGAGGTTCTAAATCAGGATTATCAAGGGCCTAAGCAACCCTTGTGGGTGTCCTATTCCAAGGTGCCTTCACACAGGTTGTGATTGTGTCGCGGAGCTTATTGATTCCAAGGTGCTTTCACACAGGTTGTGACTGTGTCGAGGAGCTTATTGATTCCAAGGTGCCTCCACACAGGTTGTGGTTGTGTCAATGACCTATTCCAAATACCTCAAATCCACGATCCTAAGTAATTCATTCGATTTGAAGCCTTCCTCCGGGCGGTTTCGCATCAAGAAGGAAGCCTCCAACAACGCCAAGCACGTCCCTAGGGAAGAGATCAGTGCATCGTCTAGCTCCGTGGAGAAAAAGAGACGTGAGATTCAACAGAAACATCAAAGGATGGATGAGGATAGCGTTAGGCAGGAACTGGACGTTATTCTGAGGCAAAAATCAAGTCTCATTGTGGTTGGAATACCCATTTACAAAGGAAGTCGAGGATTTTCCCAAACCCAAAGGGTTTAAAATACCGAAAATAGAGCCTTATGATGGCACCAGAGATCCAGAAGACCATCTACACAAGTATCTGTCTCAGATGAGGTTGGATGGCGCACATGATGCGATGCGGTGTCGGGCCATCGAAACGTTACTCGTCGGTCGAGCCAGAGAGTGGTTCACCAAGCTACGACCATGATCGATCTCTAGTTTTGCTATGTTAGCTCATAAATTTCGAGATGCGTTTATTGTAAACAAGAAGTTTCTTTTAAGTGCTACACACCTTATGAATATGAAGCAACAAAGAGATGAAACTGTGATTAATTATTTGAAGAGATTCAACCTCGAGGCCATGCAAGTCGAGGACGCAGAAGATCAGCTTCTGATCACGCCTTTGTGGGAGGGCTACGTAATACAAAGTTGTATATGAAGTTGAGCAGAGATGTCCCTCGTACCATGGACGAATGTGTTAATGTGGTGCATAGATTATGTCAAGGAGAAGAGGCAGTGCGTAGGCACACCCAATCCGATTGGATGGATTCAAAGAAGGACAATCGAGGTCCAAATAAGAATCAATCCAAAGGATAGAGCACGTAGAGCAAGCCGACAGTCTGGGATCATATCACGGCGCCCATCTCGGACCGTTTGAGTAAGAAAGGAGCCCTACACGATAAGGATTTCATCCCCCTCAAATGGTCTCGGGGGGAAGTGTTGTCTATTATGATCTCGAAGGGCATAGCGAAGAAACCGAGGCCACTAAAAGGCCTCGAGAGAAGAGGAATCCAAGAAAATACTGTGAGTTTTATGAGGATATAGGTCATACGACGGAGGATTGCGATGACTTGAAAAGAGACATCGACGCCTGTATTCAAGAAGGTAAGCTGGATGAAGTGGTCGATAGGTCTCAGTGCAATGAGCCCAAAGGGCGCCGAGAGTATAAAAGAAAAAATTCACATCAGGATCGAGACCGAGGTCATGATGCTCAGAGGCGTAGAGACCGATCACCACGTCGCGAGCGATCTCCAGGTCGAGAAAGAAGTAGCAGAGGTGACCAAGATCGAGATAGGTATGACGATAATCGACCCAATAATTACGTTAATACGATCATTGGGCCAGTTGAGAAAGATAAAAGCCGTGCTAGTCGAGTGCCGATTGACGGCTCGAGGGATAAGAAGAGACTGAGATTTACAACAGAAGTCGGGTATGGACCCAAAGATGATATTCCTAAGGATCGGAATCCCGGTGAGGGGCTGGTAATTGAGGTGGTGATTAGCCGAACTCATGTGTCGAGAGTCTGTGTCGACAACGGCAGTGCAATAAACATCTTGTACTACTCGGCGTTTAAGGCGATGAAACTGAAAGATGAGGACATGGCTCCTTTGGCATCTCCTTTGTTTGGGTTCACAGGACAACCGGTCCACCCCATGGGGTCGATAAGGTTGCAAACAACGTTGGGGATGGCGAAAGAGGAAGGACCCTTGAATTGAACTACGTGGTAGTCAAGGTTCCTTCGGCATATAATGTTATTATGGGTCGACCTGCTCTTTTCGACCTGCGTGCTATCATCTCCACTGTCCATAATATCATGAAATTCCCTACCAAGAACGGCTCGCATGAAGTAAGAGGAAACATTGAAGCTGCAAGGAGCTGCAACTCCATCGTCATGGATGGGAAAATGGTTGTGCAGCAAATCCTGATTGAAGAGTTGATTCGGAAGAAGAAGAAGAGAAGAGTTGGATCTCGGTTGATACCATCGAGGATGTTCGCCTATGGGAAGACGAAAAAGACCAATGTGTGCAAGTCGGAATCTGGATCCCGACTAAAGAAAAGCAGTTACTTGTCGACCAACTAATCGAGTTCAGAGATGTCTTCGCATGGAAGGCTGACGACATGCCAGGACTATCCCCAGATATAGCAGTCCATAAGCTCGAGATAGATGAGGGTCGGAAGCCAGTCAGACAGAAAAAGAGGAGTTTCGCACCTGAACGAAACCAAGCTATAGAAAAGGAAGTCGGGAAGCTGTTAACGGTCAAGATAGTGAGAGAAGTGCTCTATCCGGAATGGCTAGCAAACCTGGTGTTAGTCAAGAAACCCGAAGGCAGCTGGCATATATGTGTGGACTTCACCGACTTGAATAAAGCATGTCCGAAAGACTCATATCCGTTGCCAAAAATCGACCGGTTAGTAGATTCTACCATCGACTTCGAAGTGTTTGGCTTTTTAGATGCATATAAGGGATACCATCATATCATAATGGATCCCCGAGACGCGTGGAAAAGACAGCTTTCATCACGGAATTCGGCACTTTCTACTATGTAACCATGCCATACGGGTTGAAAAACGCCAGGGCTACATATCAGAGAGTAGTCAACAAGATTTTTGCCAAACATATTGGTAAATGTATGGAAGTATACGTCGACGACTTGCTCATCAAGAGTCGATCAATGAAGCAGTACTTGGAGACGCTCGGGAAGTTTTTGAAGTTTTGAGGGAAACAAAGATGAAGTTAAATCCGAAGAAGTGAACCTTTAGGGTTAGGTCGGGAAAGTTTCTGGGATACATGATCTCGAAAGACGGGATTCGAGCGAACCCGGATCAAATCGATACTCTGAGAAACATGCCTGCGCCTCGCAAAAGGAAGTACAGATACTCACTGGTCGAATGGCCGCCCTCAACAGGTTTTTATCGAGATCTGCCCAACTAGCTTCACTATTTTTCAAGATTCTTCGCAAAGCTAGTCCTTTCCGTAGGGACGAAGAGTGTCAGAAAGCCTTCGAAGATTTAAAAGCGTATTTTTCGGAGTTACCCACTCTCACTTCACCTCGGGAAGGATAAAAAGTGTTGGTCTATCTGGCAGTATGTGAAGAAGTAGTGAGTGTTGTTCTGATTCGGGAAGAGGTCCACGGCCAAGTGCCAATTTATTTTGTTAGTAAAGCGCTGCATGGACCCGAGATCCGATACTCGCCAACAGAAAAACTAGCATTGTGTTTAGTACATGCCTCAAGAAAGCTGAGGCCCTATTTCCAAGCCCATCCCATTACGGTGGTCACTGACCAACCACTGAAGCAGATCCTGTTGAAACCCGACACATCGGGTCGACTCGCAAAGTGGGTGGTGGAAATGGCAGAATACGACATCGGGTTCGTGCCCTGGACTGCGGTTAAGGCCCAGGCCTTGGCAGATTTTTTAGCTAAAGGATTTCCATCCAACTCGAGTAAGAGAAGCAAACCACAGAAGAACAGTGGACTCTCCAAGTCGATGGGGCGTCAAGCAAAGAGGGGGCAGGAGTCAGACTCTTTCTGATTAGCCCGAAAGGCAAAGAGTTCCCCTATGCCCTTCGATTTGACTTCAAAGCGACAAACAATGAGGCGGAATATGAGGCTAAGATCACCGGTCTGAAGCTAGCTTTGAAGTTAGGAGTCGAGAATCTAGTAGTTTACAGCGACTCGCAGTTGGTGGTAAATCATATCAGGAGGGGAGTATAAGGCCAAGGAAGAAAGCATGAAAAATTACTTAATAGTGGTACGAGTCCTCATACCAAAGTTCAAGTCAGTTTAGATCGAGCAGGTCCCCAGAAGTCAGAACAAGAGAGCTGATGCGTTATCTAAACTTCCTTCGAACTTCGTCTCGAACAAGAAGGTTTTAGTCGAGTTATTGACCGATAGAAGCTACAAGGAATCAGGAGTACAACCGATCACTCAACAGCGAATTGGATGGATCCAATAGCCCTTTACCTTAAGGACGGAATTCTACCATCCGACAAGGTACAAGCACGAAAAATCCGACTTCAGTCAGCACGGTATGCCTTCTTCGACTCCATCCTTTATTGAAAATCTTTTGTGGCGCCATGGTTAAGATGTGCATCAGAAGAAGAGGGTGAATACCTTCTCGAAGAAATTCACAGAGGGCTTGTGGAAATCATTGCAGGGCTAGGATGCTTGCCCGAAAATGCAAGCTAGCTGGGTACTTTCGGCCGTCGATGCAACAAGATGCGAACCGCCTGGTTCAGAGGTGTAGGACTTGTCAAATCCATGATAATATCACCTATCAACAGTCCTAAGAAATGAACGTCATCTCGTCAGCTTGGCCTTTTGATCAATGGGGCGTCTACATAGTTGGACCCTTACCCCGAGCTCCGGGTAACAACATATACATGGTCGTCATAATGGAATACTTCACGAAATGGGTCGAGGCCAAGGCTTTGACCGACATCTGAGCTTCGACCATCAAGAAATTCTTATGGGTCGATATTTTATGCAGGTATGGAATTCCCAAGGCTCTGATCTCAGACAATGGCACTCAGTTCGAAGACCAAAAAGTTAGAGAGTGGTGCAAAGAATATCATATCAGTCAGCACTGCACCTCGGTAGCTCACCCACAAGCAAATGGTCAGGTCGAGCAGACAAATCGAAAGATCAAGCTAGGGTTGAAAAAGAGACTAGAAGCTGAAGGTCGAGACTGGGCAGTACAACTTCCGAGCATCCTATGGTCATATAGGACAGCTCCAAATTCTTCGACAGGGGAAACACCTTTCTCTCTAGTCTATGGATGCGAAGCAGTATTTCCCGCAGAGATCGGTCTTCCCTCCCCTCAAGTTCTACCATATAATGTCAAAACCAACGATCCTGATCTTCGACAAGAAAAAGATAGCATTGAGGAGCGAAGAGAAATAGCTTCATCTCGAATGGCCAGATACAAACAGAAGATCTCGCAGTATTACAACTCAAGGGTCAAATACAAATACTTCAAAGTTGGAGATTTGGTCCTCAGGAAAAATGAGGCAAGTCGACAGGAAGCGGCTGGAAAGTTGGAGCCGAATTGGGAAGGACCGTATCAGATCTTGAAGGTCCACCCTAAAGAATCCAAACAACTCGGGCGAGCAGATGGAACCACGGTTCCCCGACAGTGGTAAACCAATAATCTGAGGGAGTATTACGTTTAGTTAAACTTTATATCGATTCGTTCTTGTTTTTACATTTTTTACGCTTTGTAATATGTCTATTTGACAATTTCATGAATGTTCTAATAAACATGTCTTTCTCGAGATGCTCTTATGTTTTTTCGGATCTACAGCCTTAACATTACAAGTCTAATATGATATACAATGTCAAAGGCAATGCAATCGACTACGAGAAGGGAAATCCGCAAGTCGGACCCCTCAATATAGCCTAAAGCAAAACGAGCCTACAAGGCAAAGAATGCTAAGGCGAAGGGAGAGTTCGCAAATTCGGACCAAACGCTCACAAAATCGACCAGCCAAAAGCAGAACGAGCCCAATGGGCAAATAATGCTAAGGCAGCAGGATGGTTGGCAAAGTCGGACCAAATGCCCAGAGCATCGACCTGCCTATAGCAAAACTAGTCTGAGAGACAAAAAAATAAAAATTCTAAGGAAACTAGGTCGATCTCAACTAGACTCGCAAGTGCAATAAGAACCAAAGGCTCATAATGCACTTGCGGGGAAACATGACATCGATAAAGCAAACAGAAAACAGGGCCAAAGGCCCGACAAGCGAAAAGCTAAAAGGCATCGACATATAAAAGATAGACAATAAAAAGAAGAAGAAACAAAATACTACAAAAATTGAAGCAAATTCAATACAAAGTGAGGTCAGGTCGACGTAACCAGCCAAAACACATCAAGGTATGATCAAAAAGATTATACAGAATAATTCAAGTTATGCAGATGAAAGTTCAACAAAGGTAAAGATCAAAGAACAACGATCAAGAAGTGGCGTCGGGAGTCGGCTCTATGATAGCAGGGGTCGGTTCGGCATTAGAAGACGACGGACCATATTTTTGAGCCAGAGATTCCCGTCGTTGGAACTCCTCGCGATACTGATCGTACAGCTTCTCTGACGTAGGATTGTAGAACTGCGGCACGGCGAGCTTAGGAAGGTCGAACTCTGGATAGGCCTCTATAGCTTGATCCACCGCCAAGGTGAAGCTGCCCATCATGGCCATGCGCATCATCACGGTCATATCATCATCAAGCTCCTGCGATTGGCGGTACTCGAGGACTGTGCCTTTATTGGCTGCCTCGACCTGTGAAGTAACCTTCTCCAGCTCGACCCTTAGAACATCCCTCTCCTCTCGAGCTTGGGCAACCTAGGACAAAGAAGCTTTGTGCGCCGCCTGCACATTCTCGAACTCCATAGCCAGATCGGCAAACTTTTTATCCAAGACTTGATAGTCATTGGCTGAAGCAGACAGCTCCTTCGTCAACTTTCCTACCTCAACGCTCGCCTCTCTGGCATGAGTCTCTAGTTGGGTCTCCAATCCGGCTATAGCGGCACTCTTCTTGGCACCATCATTGAGCAACTTCCGGATTTTCTTCTTTAAGTCCTTTTCTACCTCGACAGGTGTAGCTAGTCTCATAGCAGCTTCCTTGCCGAGGTAGTTTGTCTGTCAAGGAAAAGAGATGCGTCATTTAGAGAAGTAAATGATAGGTCGCGATAAAAGTAGGAAAAATGAAGTGACTTCCCATACAGCACAGTTTCCGAAGTACAGAAGATAGAACTTTGTCCTCCATAGTTGCGCTATCTTCAGTCACCCAGTTCATATCAATCTCAGGTTCGGCAGTGGCTTCACCGACCTTGGCCTTTTCCGCTGATCTCTCACCAGGTCAGGCAGAGTTGGACTCTTTTTCGCTGTTCGAGTGACGTCCTCGACCTCCTCCCCGGCCGGTTGTGTGACCTCGACTAGGGCCTCGTCATCTTCATCTCGCAGTAAGCCATAGTGAGAAAATGGAAAATCCGAGTGAGGCAAGGCGGGGGAGCGAGTGGGAATCGTTGGATCGACATCCGCAGTGCGTCCTTCGGACGGCTGCGCCGGAGTAGCCTCGTGACGGGAAGAGCTCCCACCTCCAGTACTAGGAGTTGTTCTCTTCTCGAGTGGTTGGGGTAATGTACCCATCGACTTGGGAACCTGAGTCGGATCGGTAATGAGGGAGAACTTTCCCACTGCAAAGAAAAAGGAAAATTTAGTATCAATAATAATATCAAGGTACAGACCTCAAAAAGGAAAACATGAATAAGTAAACAGAGAGACATCTTACGGTTCTCTTGATCTTCGGCGTGAAGATTCGCATAGGGCATCAGCCCCGCTTCTTCCAGATTGGCCAAGTCATAAAGAAGGCTCAGATCTCGGGTGGACACCTCGAAACCAAATCCGTCCATTATACAGGCCTCTTGAGGGACTGGACCCTTCTCCAGTTTATCGGTCCTTTGGCCCCTCGACCTTCATTACTCGATGTAGAGGTTATCTAAGCCGTGATGTAGGAAAAATAATCGAGGTTTCCAGTCCCCGTGTGATGAAGGCCCTTGGGACACAAACTCATGTTGATTTGTCCTTCTTTGAAAGGTGTACCACAGCTTGTCAGGCATGCTTGTCATCTTGTAGTAATATCGAAAGAGAGGGATCGAGAAGCAGACCCCGGCCACTCGACATGCCAGTACAAACCCCATTAGGGTCCTGATAGCGTTGGGACCTAATTGAGAAACGGTTATCTCATAATGGTGTTGAATTGCTACGACGGCCGGGCATAGTGGAAATCTCAATCCACTAGAGAGTTAGGCTTCATAAACTGAACAAAACCCTTCCGGAGTCCCGTCGGCGTATTGATGTTGGCCGGAAGGGAGTTGGATTTCAATCTGGGGGCTAGCAAGACCAAAATTTTGATGAATTTTATCAATATCATCAGAAGAAAGGGCAGTGAGACAGCCTTTAGGACCCTTTCCATCCATCCTAGTCACTAGTTTCTTGGGTTCTCTAAGGACACCGGAAAGTGACTGATCAGAGCAGGTAGACGGTGAAGCTTGGTTATGTGCCGGTGATTCACTACCCCTATCTGACTCTATGGCACTACTAGACATGAGAAAATGCGGAAAAGAGGAAGGATACAAGAAATATGCTTACTTGGAATTTGGAGTTTATGCTGGCAAATGGGAGAAATAATTTCTTCTTTGGTCTCTATTCCCCTTTTTATACTTGCAAGAATTTGAAAGTGATTTGAAATGACATGATTGAGGGAGTTATAACCCCTTACAAATCACGAGAATCAAGGCAGTGACGTTATAGTTGGTGGAAGACGAGGCGTTAGTGCGCCATGACGTCATGCCACGACACTATAATCGGTTAGGGTTGCAGGTTCCGGGCTTTTTCCAGGCCAAACGATGACTAAACTCGAAGATGATTTCAAATGGTATACTCGACCTCAGACGACGGGAGTCGTCACTCACAAGTCTGGGGGCCTTATGACGATACAGGGTTTCACCCCTCCACATGTTGTCTTCCAGTTGATTTCCATGATACAGGTAAGAGTCAAGGTCTGCATATCGATGCCCAGACTCGAGGCTACGATAGTCGATATACAAGCAGTGTAGGACAAAGGTCCCATCTCGACCACCAAGAGTCGGTGAGGTCGTCATGGAGGACAGAGTCCACACCAGCTACGAAGGCCCATTATCAGCGTGGTAACTTGGGCAAGGCCCATTAAGGTTAAATGTGACAATTGCCTAAACCAACCTAATATTAGGGTTAGGGCGTGCATTATCACTATAAATACCATGTTCCAGGAACTACGTAAGGCTTGATTCCTAGACAATTACAGGATACGTAGGCAATCTAAGACAAGCTCTCAGCCGCAAATACCAAAATCTACAACTAATTCTTAAGGCATTAGGGTCTTGGGTATTCATCATTAGGTTCATTCAGGCCCGGATTAATTAGGTGACACAATTTGTCATTGTCAATTGATTCTTAGAATTCTGTGTTTCTTCTTGTTGTAGAAGTTGTCTATTTATAGGGGTCATTCTAACGGTTGGATTATCTGAATTTGAATCCTTATAGCCGTTAGTGGTCTTGCTTTCCTTTTGTATGTCTGTGTCACAAAGGACACTATATAGACCAATAAAATAGCTTGATTTGCAACGGTCATATTCTTCTTCTTCAGCTCTTCTATTCTTCAATTAAAATCTGAATTCTCACAACCTGGTCAGTTGTCAGTTTTTAAGAGCATTAACTGAGTTTTTACTCTTCTTCAAAATCTCAGTACTCTATTCTTCATCTGATTATATTTGACTTAATTCAGAGTACACTATTCAAAATAGTTATCTAAGATATCATTATCCTTATGATTCTTAGGTCTTCAAACACGATCCATAAAGTCAGTTTAGGTCATCACAATCTTGCCTGAAGTCTAACTTTACAGTCTCGACTTAGTCTTCATAAACTGAGTTTGAACCCTCAGTTCTTCAATCTTCAATAACTGAGTTTGAATCCACAGTTCTTCAGTCTTCAATAACTGAGTTTGAACCCTCGGTTCTTCAGTTTTCTAGATAAGCCAACTGAGTCTGTGTCCCTCAGCGAACTTACCTTCTTCAGTTTCTGTTGGTGTGCTCTTAAGTCAGTTATCTTGTTAATCTTATTTTCCTTCAAATACTCAGTTTTTCAGTCCTGATCCTAGAACTATTACAGTGCTTGTCTGATTAATTTATACAAATATCAGACTCTATTAAATCCTATACATTGATCTCTAGACATCTTTTTGCTTTGCACTATAACAGCTAGTTATGACACTTCATCCATGGGTCTAAGAATAATAACTAAATAAGTGATGAATCATCATCAAAACGTAAATTTTATTTCCAACAATTCCCCCCTTTTTGATGATGTCAATACTCTCCTTAAAAGCAATGCAAAAAGATACACACAAAACAAACAAAACAAAAAGAACTGAGAAACTGATATTTTATTAAGGATACTAGGTTACAATAATGAGTATTAAAATACAATACATGAAAAGAAACTAGATGCCAGCTTCTCTTCCTTTTGCTTGACAGCTTCATTGTCATATCTTTCAGCATATTCTCTCATGGCTTTATTAGTTGCTGTGCTTTCAATTCCATGAATGCTTGTATAGATTGTTAAGTGTAGTGCCCGAAAGACAATTATGTAATTGTTTTAAGACAGAATTAATAATTCATCTTATTATATGCATGTATGCTTATAATTAAGACACTACTGAAAACCCTAAGTACCTCGTTTATGTAATCACATAACTCAGTGTATGGCTATACACAAGAGGATTGAGTTAGTGAGATGTACATAATATTAACTTAGTCCGTAGCGTTTATTAATCTGAGTATAGGTCTCATGATTAATTTGCAATTAATGCGCCCAGAACACTTTAGGTGTGACAGTCATATCCGAATTGTCGGTAATAGGGTACCTAGTGGGGCATTTATATATGATGATAATCATATAGGGCTGGACCGATTTGATTTGAGTTCTCGATATAATTCCGTGATCGAGAAGTCTTATCGAATCACAAGATGATCATATATGGATTAATCTCAATCGAGGTGATCACTGATAAGCCGCTTAGACTAGGGTAGAGTTTGATGTGTTAGTAAGGATCACTTCGTAGTATGTGGTCCAACACTTCTCGTTGGCTCTATTTTAGGATGAGTGAGTAGTCTGTGCTATCATAGATATGGAATCCATTCCTTCCCTCGGGAAGTAGACAGACAGTTCTCTTGTTTGTTAATCCTAGAAACTGATCGATCCCGAGAGTTCATATTATATTTCTTATGAACAAATCGATCACTAGGGGGTTAATGGTAAATAAGGATAAGAGGTTTCGAGAAGGGTTTAAGGAGATATCCCGGATCGAAACGAACAGTCTATGGAGGATTTATCCGTATGTAATGATTATATCAGTGGACGCTTATCCACTCATGGTTGAGTGTAAGTTATCTATATTCGGCAGAGTTCAGTTTCGGGTTTTATGGTGGTGTAATCCCGGAATTAATAGAATGAATATTATTGTTGGTCTGACGGATTATATTATTTAATTTATTGTAGCTACTGAAAATGGGTCAATGGTCCCCGACGTAGCTCCTACATAGCATATGTTTTCTCGTCGTTTCGCCTCAATTATAATTAAATAGTTGGATTGGACTATTTAATTGATATGTGGATTAATTTTTTAGTTGCACTAAATAAGTAAATACACGGAAAAGACATTTTTCGTGGACATTTTTCGTGGACATTTTTCAGCTCATATACTTGGGTTTGAGTTTTAGAAAAACTTCGGGTTTTTCTAAGGTAGCATACCGAGGAGGTCAAGCGGCTTGAAACACCATCCACCTGGTGGTGCTTGGAGATACACGTCGGAAGACTGTGGCTTCTCATCTAGCTTGGATCTTGGATCTCGGATTGTTCTTGATGTTTATTCACAATAAACAGGTAAGTAATCTAAACCCCCTCGTAGGTTTAGATCTATTGTATTTATGTATTTTGGTTGTTAGATCTAGATCTTGTACTTTCCGTTGCGTAATCGGGTGGATCTTCATCCATCTGGTGATATTACATCCTACATAGATGTTTCATGAGTTGGTCATATTGTGTTTACTGAAAAATTTGCTCTTGAAAAGTACAGCAAACACAAACACAATTTGTCTCAGTTTTTCACTTGTGCTGGTCTTCAGCAATTCTTGAACAAACTCAGGTTCCTCTTTCTCAACTTTATCTGAAGCTTTCTCTAGAGTGTCATTTCTCTCCCATTTGTTCAATTTGTGCCAGAAATGCATAATCACTTTTTGCATGTTCAGAAAAGTTGATAGGGATTTTTCTCTTGTCTCTCATTCTCTTAAGGGTAAGCTATTGAAAATGTTGTAGAGACGACAATCTAGACCAATCCTTGTCTCAGTTGGTTCAAAAAAATTTGCAATTAGTTCCATTTCTTCATCGGTAAACTCTCCTCTTGCTTTCTTCAGTTCAACCAATTTGTCATCCATACTTTCCAGAACTTTTGGCATATCAAGTGCATTGACTTTTAATAGGTCTAAACTTTCCCCCTTATTGACATCATTCCTATCGATCAAACTCTTAATGTAGGAGTTGAGATTTTGTTGATTTGATGTCAATATGGTTTGGGCTACAACTAAGTCCTTTGATGCATTCTCTAGTAAAATCAGTCTATCAACTACATTATTGAGAACGCCTTCCCATCTTTCTTGGGTCTCAGTTTTTCTTGCTTCAGATTCAATGGTTGTTTTACGAATTTCAATCAAGGTGTCCAGACACTTGTCTCTGATAGTATCCAATCTCTTCTCCATGTTACTCCTTTCAGTTTTGCTTTCTTTCAGAGATTTTAACACTTTTCCAAATAAACTGATGTCATCCTTTTGAATTCGAATCAGTTCATTATGATAAAACTTGATAATGTCAACCTGAGACGGTATGTCAGTTCCAGCTTTTTCTCCAACTTTATCAGTTCCAGCTTTAGTCACTTTAGCTTCTTTAAGAGGAGAAACAATCTGCATGAGTTTCTCTTTGTAATCTGTAGCACTCCTTCTTTCCTCAGATTGTTTTCTTGTTTCCTCCAGTCTTGACTGATCAAGATCTTTAGCTGGTGATAATTCGACATAGAAATCCTCATCAGAATTTTTATCATCTATGACAGCTTCAGCCTGTGCTATCTCACAAATAGTTTGGTCAGTTGGGGATTGATAGCCAGTAGGGGATTGATGAACTTCTTTTTCTTGTTCTTCAGACTGACCGTCAGAGTCAGTTTCAGTCTCTTCACTATCATCTGAACTTGCTTGAGATGATCTTGCTTCAGCAACATCTTTTACCTTTTCTTTTTCCTATAATGAAGCAAGAATCCATTTCTATAAGTTGGAATCTCCCTGAGAATCATCATCATCATCATTGTCGTCTTTCGTCGAACTTTCTCCTGCTGTAGTTCCCCTCCGATGACTTTATCTGATCAACGAGTATCCAGTATTCAAGAATTCATCAGTGTTGATCAGTTGAGACAAGTGAGTGATGTTGTAAAGATCAAACACCCATTTCTCTATAATTTCCATCTCTGCTAACTGACTTCCTTGATCTGATATAGAGCTGAATTTCCAGTTTTGATAAGCATGTAACCTTCTAATGTTAGCTATTATCAGTTCTGCAACGTTAGTGGATGATTCAGGTGGAGATAAGATTGATTCAGTTTCTCTTGGAATCTCCAAATTAGATTCCACTAGATTTTTTATTCTTTCAGTTTCTTTAGTTGCAAGCTGATCAGTTTTGCTGGTTTCCACTTCAGTGACAACTGGAATCACGTTGGTTTCAGTTCCAGTCATAGGAGTTGAGATGGCTGTGTTAGTTTCCAAATTGCCTTTTGTAGCAACAAATTCAGCAACTAGTTCTAAAACTGATCCAAGTTCAAGTTCATCTACTGGTTCTTTTTTAGATGTTGGTTCAACAACCTGATCCTTTTCAGTTTCAACAATAGTTTCGTCTTTATCGACAAGTTCATCCAAAGTGATGACTTGTACAGGTCTTGACTCAGTTTCAGTAAGATCTTTTTCTCCAGGTAGAGAGGCTTCAAAGTCTTTAAGTGATTCTTTATATTCAACCCTGGATGTTGACTTTTAAGGTGTGGATCTTGATTTAGAGAGTAGCTTGAGCATGGCCATTGTCTCTAAATCAATCAGTCTTTCCTCACTGTCAGTATCTTCATCATCAACTTCAACTCTCGGGGTATGTTCCCCCTGAGTGTCAGCTTCCTTCTGTAAAATAGTCTCTGGTAGTGTAGAAATGACTTCTTCTCTAACTGAGGTTTTTTTCTCAGTAAGGACTTCTTTAGTTTGAACTTCTTTGGTAGAGGTTCCTTCAGTTCTGACTTTCTTTGATGATCTTTCAGCAACTGAAGTGGCGGATTTTTCTGTTGACGCCTCTACTACTTTCTCAGTAAGTGGTCTGGCTGTGTCTTCTTCCAGTTTTCTCTTTCTTTCTCTTGGTTCTTCAAGATGCTCCAATGCTTCAGCTGTAGTTTCAATTTTCTTAGAGGAACTTTTCTTCTTCTTCTTTGGTTCAGCTATAGAACCCTCTAATTTCCTTTTTCCATATTTTTCTTTCGTGATTGCAATTTTCCCGTCTACAATTGTAGTCTCCTTCTTCTTTGCAATTTTGAAGTGGTCAAGAATTCTTTGAACTAAAATTGCCAGAGTCTTCTTATGATAAAATCTGCCTTTTTTACATCTATCTTCTTCTTGGGTACATCAAAGGATTGTGCCATTAGTTGATCCAGAATGTATCTTTGCCAGTTAAAATCTTCTTTAAACCAAATGACATACAGTAGATCCAATTTGGTACCAGACAGATTGCTAAAGTTTCCTGCGTTTCCAATCACACAATTTGCCAGCATCTTGGTAAGTAAATTAAATTCAGGCTTGAGTAGGCTTGTGCTTCCAGTCTGCAATATTGGGGAATCTGGATTTATGGCGATAACTTTCCATAACTTCTCTTTATGTTCTTTGCTTAATTTGACAGCTGCTGAGCCTCCAGATTTGATGAAGCCGAATATATCTGCTAACAGATCTTTAGTAACTTGAATTTCCTTTCCAATAACAGTGGTCGTGATAGTATGAACATCTTATCCTTCAATAGATGTCTTCCCGAATTCATAAAAATCTCCAATGCTATCTAGGCAGACGCTTTGCAGATTAATGTTGAACAGTTGCTCCAAACCCTTGATTTCTTGAATTTTTGTAGCAATTTATTTGGCTAGGGTCTGATCAGTATGTGTAGCAATAAATTGATCAAGTGATATGATCATTCCAGGTTCAACACGAACGAAGGCCATTATTTCCAGAAAATTGATTTAGATCGAGATTCTTGAGAGAAAGAATTTCAAATGATGATTTCAAAAACTGAATGCAAAGTATAAATGGGGAGAAACAAATGGTATTTATAAGTGGTAGAAAAGGTGGTTGAAAAATCTGAGTGGGATTCAAAACGTCTTATCAAGAAACGTTGAGATTGCAAAACGAACGATGAGTAGAAAAGATGGACGGTTGAGATTAAAGTAGGTCACATCTGTAGCATGTCTCAGTAAATACAGTAGGTGCAGTGTATCTCCAGCTATAAATGTTCAGCTTTGTCCTTATCTAGAACCTGTATTGAATTCAAAAACTCAGTTGTGAGTACAACTCAGTTTTATGAATTACAACGTCCAGTACTCAGTTTATGATTTTCTCATGCAAAACAAAATGAGAGATTTTTGGTACCCATATCTGTTAGGGTCCTATATGTTTATTTTTTATATGCTTATACATTTCTCGATTTTTCAGCTGAGTATGTTTAGTTTTCACAAAACTTTGCTTTCTTGACTCAAACGTCTTTTTATTAGAATTTTTGTGAAACTGGGTAGTCATTGATCCATTCCAGTCTTCATTAGTAGGAAAGAGTCTCCCTTTCCTTTTGAATCTATTATACCATGAATGATTTTCATTCTTTTGTGAATATGACTTGAATGTTCTCTGATCAGTTTTGACTTTTTCAGTTCTCTGATATGTTCTATAAAATCTTCTAGATTGCTGTTTGCTACTTACTGATTTTACAGTTTTGTCAGTTTTGAATTGAGACTGAGCTGAGTAATTATCAGTTCTAATAATTTTATCAGTTTTCTGAGTTTTCAACTGTTGTGCAGCTACAAACTTAGGTGCAGATGTACTAGATCTGAACTTAGAATATTGCTGACTATCAAACCCTGAACCAGTTTTGTCTCCAAATGGTTTTCCAGGTTTGCATTGAACGTTGGGAATTGGATCAACTGATGATTCTGTGATATTTATTACCTCTGTCAGTTCATCAGATAAGCAATTCTCCTTAGTTCTATTATTAGCCTTGATAAGATTGATCTCAGCAGTCAATCTTAGAACTTCAGTTTTCAATAAATATTTTTCCTTTTTGATATCCTCATAATTCTTTTGAATTGCCTCTAATTCCTTTATAAGTATGTCCAAGGTTTCATTGAAATCTGAACTATGGCAATGTGAGTGTTGAATGTAGAAGTACTTGCCTCATGTTGTTCTACTGATAAATTCTCAGTTTCCTCTACTTCATCTTCAGTTATCTGTTTTCCTTTCTCCAATCCAGCAATGTTGCTTGCTAGGTCATTTCTGAAAAATATGATTTCTTCATCACTTTCATTAAGATCATTTCCTCCAAAACTTATGGGTAGATTTTCAATCTTGTCTTCTTTGTTTGTGGGGGATGATTCCTCAGTGAATTTCTTAATCGGCTTTTCTTGATTGTTTGTTGTTGTTTCAATGTTTAACTTTCCATACTTTGGCTATTCAATTAGATCTTCTATGTAATCATCTACTTGCATCAACACATTTTCTGTTTCTTCTGAGAGATCACTTAGTGATGGAACTCCTCTGGATTCGTCATTATACGCGTTGAAATCGATGTCCACATCATTACTAAAATGAGGTTCTAGATTTGTATGTGAGCTTGTAGTACTGAAACTCTCAAATACATGATCCTGAAAATCAGATACAAAACATTCTGCAAATAATTAATCAGGGGATAATTGAGCCAACTTCTAATTTTAGATGTATCCATTTAGTTTCAACTATACGCTTTAACAACTGATGGCCAGTTACTTCAAACAAACTGAATAAACACTCAGTCGGAGATCTCTTCAAAGTAGAAGATTTTCTCCGATACCAATTGTTGGTCCCTTGAAAAGGCTAACACAAGTTTAGAGGGGGGGGGTGAATAAACTTGTCACCAAAAGCTCACCCAAAAACTAAATCTGATTCCAGATGGAGTTCAACTGAAACTTGTGCGGAGTTAAGCTAACTTAACTAAGTATAAGTCAAAACTGACTTAACCTTAGTCGAGTTAACCGGCATCGAATTAATTAAGCCTTTTTAAAATAGTTTTATCAGTTTGGGTGCTGACTCAGTTCTGTGTATGCTAAATGTATGTACTAGATGAATAAAACTATAATGTAGTAAATAAATAAATAACAGTATGTAAATGCGTAAGGTAAATGAAACAAGATTTATAGAGGTTCCAGGTGGTGTAATCCTGTCAGTCCTCTCTTCCCCTGTGATGTGAAGGAAAATTCCACTAGAACTTCTTTGAGGTGGCCCGGTTACAAAAAGTTGTAAACTGATAGTCCTTGACTAATCCCTAGCTTCACTATCTAAACACTTGTAGAACAGGTAGAATGGCTGCTCTTCAATTGTTTGAACACACTGGTCCTTGGAGGTTTGTCTTGCCTCTTCACCAGCTCATCACAAACACAATCTTCCTGACTGAACTCAACTGTCCTTCACACCTTCTTGGTGTTTCACAGTCTTAAACCTTTGATAAAATCAAAGTTGAGACTTGAATCAATAACTATGATTCAATTGTGATTAGAGCTTTCTTCTCTAGATATATCAAATAAGCACGGCTCTGTTTTCTTCAAATGATTGATCTGCATATTTCTTTGAAATCTTATGAACACTTGAAGAAATCTTGATCTTTCAATGAAAAGCTTAGCAGGAATACTTTTTGATTTGTTTTCCCCCTTAATTTGATCTTTCTTGACTAGATTGATTCTTAAAATTCCGTGTTTCTTCTTGTTGTAAAAGTAGTCTATTTATAGGGGTCATTCTAACGGTTGGATTATCTGAATTTGAATCCTTATAGCCGTTAGTGGTCCTACTTTCCTTTTGTATGTCTATGTCAGAAAGGACACTTTGTAGACCAATAAAATTGCTTGATTTGCAACGGTCATATTCTTCTTCAGCTTTTCTATTCTTCAGTTAAAAACTGATTTTTCACAACTTAGTCAGTTGTCGGTTTCTAGGAGCATTAACTGAGTTTTTACTCGTCTTCAAAATCTCATTACTCTATTCTTTATTTGATTATATTTGACTTAATACAGAGTACACCATTCAAAATAGTTATCTAAGATATCATTATCCTTATGATTCTTAGGTCTTCATACAAGATCCATAAAGTCAGTTTAGGTCATCACAATCTTGCCTGAAGTCTAACTTTACAGTCTCGACTTAGTCTTCATAAACTGAGTTTGAACCCTCAGTTCTTCAATCTTCAATAACTGAGTTTGAACCCTCAGTTCTTCAGTCTTCAATAACTGAGTTTGAACCCTCAGTTCTTCAGTTTTCTAGATAAGCCAACTGAGTCTGTGTCCCTCAGCGAACTTACCTTCTTCAGTTTCTGTTGGTGTGCTCTTAAGTCAGTTATCTTGTTAATATAAGTTTCCTTCAAAAACTCAGTTTTTCAGTCCTGATCCTAGAACTATTACAATGCTTGTCTGATTAACTTATACAAGTATCAGACTCTATTAAATCATATACATTGATCTCTAGACATCTTTTTGCTTTGCACTATAACGGCTAGTTATGACATTTCATCAATGGGGTCTAAGAATAATAACTAAATAAGTGATGAATCATCATCAAAACGAAAAATTTTATTTCCAACACCATGAAACTCCATAAAACACACATTCATTCAGATATCCGCACAAATCAACCGCTAAATCTTGTTTGTGATATTTCCGACAATATCAACAACTAACTTCATATGTCACTACACATTATCAAGTCCAATTCAGGTGTAACTACATTTTCAATAACATGTTATGAAGATCAAATAAGGTGGCACTACATCTTCAGTCTTTCTAAATCAGGTGTCACTACATCTTCAATGCTACTTTATAAATATGAAATAAGGTGTCACTGCATCTCATTTCATCTCATCATGTTTAAAACATTATCACACTGATTTGGCCATCTCATCATGTTTTCCAATCATTCTTTTGAGTTTCAACACAAAAAATCTATATAATATCTGCAACCCTATTTTATTAGACACCTAAATATCCTATATTAAATCAATAATCAATCTCAACCCATCTAAGAGAATTTTCTAGGAGATATCCAATAAAATCTCCAACAATTTTATCATCTTCAAATTGAAAAGACCAGACTCATTTTCAACCTGCAAAATATGAATGAATTCAAATAAGATAAAACCAACATACTAATCATCATAACATTGACTTGTTCGAAGACATATATCTGATGTAACAAAAAATGGATTAAGGAATTACACAAGCTATGTCATGACATTTTTGATAATACGCATAAATCGTTGATCAAATAATGATAAAGAATTCCAGTAAGATCAAGGCAAACCACAATTCAATAAAGAAGGAATAGACAAAATACTTGCCATCTAAGGATAGAAGAAACCTGCTACATAGTCCGTCAGAAGAAATGAAAAACAAGAGAGAAAAAATCATTTTCAATTCGAAAAGCAAAATAAACACTTTCATACCTAAATTTACAGTGAAGAATATTGCTTCCACATGCAACAAACTCTGAAGGCCTTGCCAGCCTCAAAGCAAGTAGGATGAACAATATGAAGCTTTGGCACGTGCTCCTTTACATTGAGTTAGTTAAATCCGATTTCCTTTTCATTATTAAGGGGCGGATAGTCGGATTGGCTTCCGAATCTGGAAGATCAATTCCGATTGTTTCTGGGAAGGAGATAAGTAGAAAGAAATGTGAGGAAGGAGAGTCGCCAGCGGACATGTTTTAATGAGTATGTCACGTGGGAGAAGGGTTAATTTAGGGAACATATTTAAATTTTGTCTTTTTTAAGATAATTTTTTTATCCTAAACTTATACGGACATAAATCCAGAAAGAGTATTTATACACAAACAAAAAAAAGGTAAAGAAACCACACCATTTTTTTTTATGGGGAAATGATGGAAAAAACACCAACATTTCATCAGTTAGAAAAAATGAGAATTTTTGAAATTTTTATATAAAGGACAAAACTATTTTATTTTATTCTTTTCCGGTTTTTGCAGAAAAGAATGATTGAGTCTACACTTTTGCTCAAGTTTTCATCAAATATATACATTTCATATCCACTGCTACCATATCCAAGGGGATTTTGGAAAATCAGGCTTTGTCCTCCCCCCCCCCCCCCCCTTGGAATTAAAGTGGCAAAAATGACCACATTCGTAGTTAGGTTTTACGACAATAATATTGTCGTAAACACACCCATAACGACATTATTATTCTCGTAAAACCACCAATAAGTGAACTGATGATTATTGGCGTAACGAAGTATGTTTAACGCCATTATTATCAACGTTAAATATTTAACGACAATAATATTGGCGTTAAACATACATCGTTACGCCAATAATAATCAGTTCGATGTTATTATTGTCGTTCTCTTTTCATCTCCCCCAAATTATCTCAATTCTGCAAAAATCCTCCAAAAATTCTCAGAAAAACGATCTGTCCTTGCAATGGATTCTGAGGATCCTTTGGAACAAATGGATCAAATTCCACAACGGGAGATAGCCCCTGAGGTTAATGTTAATTTCTATCTGTCATTTTTTTTATTTGATTCTATTTTTGTTGTGCAATTTGTAAGGAGGGGTAGATTGGTTAGGGTTAGGGGTTGTTTTTGAATTTCCTGAAGTACACGATGATATGTTGTTGGTTTGATGGTGATTTTACGCCAATATATATGTGGTTCATTTTACGCCAAAATTCGAAGTTATTGGCGTTAAACATGTGTTTAACGACAATACTATTGTCGTTAAGTGTATGTTAACGACAATAATATTGTCGTAAAACACATGTTTAACGCCAATAATATTGTTGTTACGTTTATTATTTAAAATATTTAGTGTTTATTATATATAATTCAATAATGATAGTTTGAATGTATATAATAATTTAATAGCCTTGTTGTAATGGTGTGAACATATTTTGACCTACTATATTTTTGAATGAATATTTAATAGCCCTATATGTAATATAATTGACTTAGTATAGTATAATGTAATCTAATATTTAATAGTCATGTATAGTATAATTGCCTTAGTATATTCATTTGCCTAATAGTAGTGACAATGTAACCTAACCAAATACAACGGCGACGAAATGATGAATAACATATAACGCAAATAAGAACGAACAAAGACAATAACATCGACGACTTCCGTTCTGCCTTACGGTGAAAGCCTCCACCCGAAAGCGAGGTTCTTGTAGGTCTAGGTTGTTTTCGATTCCTCTCCTTCCTTCTCACCAGTTATGGCCTTCCTCATGCCTGCAAGAAATGAGGTCCTATAGGACAGCTCGTAGAGGATTTGTAGGTTCTCTTGTTCATCTCTCCACTCAGCAGCTTGGTAAAGCCTCAGCCGGAAGTGAGGCATCCTGTAGATTAGGTATTTCAGTACTGTTTCGCCGGAATTGTCCGGCATCTCCATCACTCCTCCCATGGCTTACTAGCAAACAACGCAACTAAATGACACATTACTTAAACATCTAACAACCGCCGTACCTTAAACATCTAACAACCCGAAATTCAACAAAATCACACTAAGATCCAAACAAACAAAACATCACCGTAACTTGGATAATGAATGACTACACTACTTTCCAAACTTATGTATATCTATATCTCATCATTTAACGGATATGCATGTGTATGCGTGCAAACAGACACTTTCATACACGAATATCATAAAGGTTCGGATATCGTGTGTGTATGTTTGTGTATGGTATGTATAAATATATATAGTGACAAACGGATATTGTTTGTGTCATGTATATATGTACATTTGATATCGTTCTCGTGTCGAGTTCATATTCATACTGTCCAAAGTTGTAACATTATATATATATAAATATATGTACATTGGATATCGTATATATATAACAAGTATATCGTATATATATATATATATATATATATATATATATATATATATATATATATATATATATATATATATATATATATATATATATATATATATATATATATATATATATATATATATATATATATATATATATATGATATATATATATATATCTATATTATATATATAGATATATATATATATATATATATATATATATATATATATATATATATATATATATATATATATATATATATATATATATATATATATATATATCTATTATATATATATATACATGGAAATATGCATATAAGTTCATATATATATATATATATATATATATATATATATATATATATATATATATATATATATATGTATAATAAGATATATAAATAATTTACACACATATTTTCATATACGGTATAGCCGTGTATGATATTCACAGTAAATAATTTACACACATATTTTTGTTGATTACGACTTATTATAAATATACATGAAAGTTGTAATGTATATATATGTACGTATACATATGTCACGTGTATATATATATATACACGTGACATATGTATACGTACATATATATACATTACAACTTTCACGTATATTTATAATAAGTCGTAATCAACAAATATATTTATATGCACACACACATATAATACATATGCACACACACACATCTATATATATATATATATATGCACACACACATCTATATATATATATGCACACACACATCTATATATTCATGTTCCGTGCCTCGAGAAGTACAGCGTTGAAGCTCTCAGCATAGTTGCTTGTCATGATAGCGTATCGCGTTCCAGGAAAATGTGCCCTTGCCCAGTATTTCACTCCGACATTCTCCAAATAAGTATGAACCTCCGCATCTTTATGCTTAATCTCTTCAAACAATATTTCGAATTCCCGTTCTGAACAAGTGTAAGATGCTTTCTTCAATGTTATTGGACAATATTTTTTCTTACCATAAATGTCATTGACGTTCATGTCAAGGTGGTGGTAGCAATATCCATGGTAAGCATCCGAAACACTCTTTCAAGGAAGACTTGATTGCTCGATTTCTATCGAGACAAATGACAAATCTCCAAGATCCTCACGTTCTCCGATTGCCTTCTTCAAGTGGTTAAAGAAATACGTCCACAAATCATTACTCTCACCGTCGGCTACGCCAACGGCCAATGGAAACAAGTGATCATCCGCATCTACTCCGACAGCAACTAATAAAGTCCCTCGATACTTATTCTTCAAATGAGTACCATCTACGCATAGTATAGGACGACAAAACTTGAATCCAACAATACTAGGTCCCAATGACATAAAACAATACTTGAACCTACCCATGCTATCCCTTTCTATGTCCGTCAATGTATCGGCATTTTTGCTTTTAAGCATGTGAAAGTAGCCCGACCATCTTAGTATAAGATGCTTGCAGAGTTCCACCAATCAGACGTAAAGACTCTTGTATACATCTATAAGCTTGGTCATAACTAAGGGATAAGCCGAATTCTTTATTCACCGCAACTTGGACATTCTTTGCTTTAAATTTTCCCTTAAGTTCAATAATGTCGTTCCTTACCAAACGGCCTATAGAAGAAGGTGTGGCTTGAGCATGC